>DVQP01001952.1:0-13713 GCA_018231745.1 Danaus eresimus
ATCAGAAAATAGACGTACAATATATTTTATTCTAAAAGCGATAATTTTTAACCGGATCAAGTTATTTTCGCTTTCTAAATGGAAGAAATATTTTTTTCTGGGTAACAAAATCTGGGATGGCCTCGGATCGTAAATTCGTATGTCCAGCGGAATATAGAGAACGACTCCAATAACGTCGTAGTTACTGTTTGGAAGCTTAGAAATTTTGAATAAATACGCTCTGTTGCTGCTACAATGTATTATAGGACATAATGTTACTAACCACGACGTTTGGGGATCAGGTTTTAAAAATCCCCTGGCTTGTTATATAGCAAGAACTTAACTAAATGCATCTGACTCAGCTTATAAAGAGGATTTGTGTAGTTAAAGGTTTATGCGAATACCTTCTAAATTAAAAGATTCCATTTGAATTTGTTGAGAGTTCAATTTATATGAACACAATAACCTGTCCGTTTCCATTAAAACCGTGGGATAAACATCATTTCTTTAAAAATTGTTTGAAATTATTGAGGCATAACTACAATAGTCAGGAGTTCAATGTTGCAGACATTTTTATTAATAATTACTATCGCTATGTAGTGCACTATATTTGCAAGTAATACTTTTCTTCGATAGTATAATAACTTATATATTTTAGGGTACTTTTAAATCTCTTTTTTTTCTAATCAAATATAAGTTATATTACTTTGTAAATATATAATTTTGATTGGCCCAGGAAGTTATCTTATTTGAGTCTTATTTCCAGACGGTTAGTTTTTGGGGAAAATTTTTACAAACAAGAAAATTATTTTTCTTTAATACAACTATGCACGAAGTTATGTAAAAACATTAAGTTTATCTTTTTTAATCTTTTAAGCTAAAGCCTGAGAATATTCTACAAATTAAGTCCTTCTTTCATTTTACAAATATTAAAATAAGTCGTAAATAATATATCTTTATCTATATGTTTTATGCAGATTGATATTGAAATATATGAATTTATGATTCTGATTTTAATATTAATATTGTGTGTGATAGTTTAATTAATTTGGACGGCAGTCCTGCGGTCTCATGAAATGAATGTCTAAAACATCATTTTTGCATGAAACTAAAATATTTCGGATTACTACGCAATTTTTTATTACTTTAAAAAACTACATTATCCCGACGTTTCGGTTACTTTACAGTATCCGTGATCACGGGCAGACGAGCCATGATCGCGGCGGTCTCGCGAAAATCTAAGATCTCATTATCATTTTTGCATTTTGTAAATAGCTTAATGACGATAACTATGATTTTTTCAAACCGAATATTTGTTGAAAATTCCATTTTAAACACTATTCGTGGTATCCGTTAGATTTAAATCAAGAAGACCTTAAAATCGTTTTAAATAAAACAAACCTTTTTAAACACAACCAATTGCCTTAAACATGCCCTAGTGTTATTCGGTTTTGCGATTCATTGGAATTAATATTTTTATGGTTGCATGCAGTACGAGTTGATTGATTTTTTCTTATTTATTTATTCAAAACAAACATCGTGTATATATGAAAATATATGCATGAGGATCGACATTTTAAATAATACTAATTTATAATAAACCATCGTCATATTTCGAAATAAATAAACGTAGATTTAAATTGAAGGCTACGGAATTATTACGTACATTTTATTTCAGCAGTCGTTTTACACAGAAAAAGTTAAACAGCGTCGAAGTGTCGGTTAACAAGTCATATAAAAAGATAAACTCGGCTGTCCCGAGGGACTCAGCGGGTACATTAAGGAGTTATCGCTGCATAAACCTTCACACTTCCAACGCCTATTATCATGTACCATACTAAGGGAAAAGAGTTAGCGACAGCTATATGTTCAAATATTAAACATATACATTCCAAAATTATTTAATAAAAGTATACAATGATTTATTTTTCAACCAAGATATGGATTTTTTAACAGTGTCAAAATATGGTTTGGAACCGATAAATAAATAAAAAACATCTGTCAAATATGGATATTTCCAATCGTAATTAAACCGTGTGTGAACGTGAATATGCATCCATATAGTGCTTACATTAACAATTGATAAATTTAGGGAACAAAAATATAATTGGCAAAGTGACTCTACCTCCCGGAAGTCTTTGGTGCGAATGCTCTTAACGTTGATGACAGTTTTATAACTTTTTATTATTAAATTGAATATTATTTTAAATATCAAAATTTCTATTGCTGGGATGTGGAAAACACTATTATAAAAACTATAGCACATATATCAGGTATATATTTCAAGTGAACATTTACAAATATTTATAGTTTCATAAACTATTTCGAGTTTCGCAAAATTTTAATATTTCTACTAGTTTTTCAGTCGCTGTTTCATATAATTTGTACCGCATCTCCGGGACCCTATTAAAAATTAACGATGGCGTCAAAACTTCAAAGTGGCTACGGTCTTTTACTATTTTCTTAATTCTCGTTTCAAAAGAACTCGGCCCGTTTATAATCGCAAGTTTTCAGCTTTATAAAATGAAAATTAACGCTCAATATAATTTAATTTCTTATTTATATAGTGAAACAGACACTAGGGGATATTATTGATCAATCGGGAATCACATTCACTTAAACGCCTATAGAAATAAAATAGTGTGTTATGAGTCGGATAAAGTTTTTGTTGAAAGCATTTCATCAAAATCTGAATCAACTTTTTCACTATTTTTCTAAGTATAAAAGAAAAATCACTGTCCAAACTGTGTATGTTATATTTGTTTACGAAAAATTCTCTTCAAACCGAAGATGTGCTCTGATCATGTCGAATTTCCACTTTTCATTTTCACGAGTCACTTTAACGTCAATTTGCTCCAACGAAACTTAATTATCTTTTATCATAAGTTTGTTTCAAAATTTTCTTTGAAAATGTATCTTCACTAATTAAGCTCCACTGATCAAAGAGACTTACTTAACATGTTAACAAATATGACAGCAAGTAACGTTTATCGAAAGGTATTGTAAATATTTATATTACTTTTGATCAAAAATTTATTGTTTTCCAAACTTAATATTAAGCCTCGATTTACTGTGTTTCTCTAGAATTCCTTTTATCTAGAAAATTTCATATTGAACTAACGAATATTTAATAAGAAATTAAACATTCTTAATATCATAAAATTCACAAAACTACTTCCATAAAAAAGAGAACTTCAGAAAAGTTAAGTATGTATATTTAAGTCTTATACTATATACACTAATATCTTAGCTTCATAAAATTGTCACTATTATTCGTAATAAGAAGATTTTTCACATACATTTTAAAAGCGCAAACAACTAAACAATGGCTAATTTTTTTTGTATAGTTACCTAATATATTTTTGAATGCTCGAGGTCTAGGATTACAGTGAGTTGGCATGTGAGTGTATGTAAACTCTCCTATGTATTTTTTCAACAAAAAGTACATCACACTGCTAATGTTTCAGTACATAGAGTTCTTCCTATGTGATTTCGAATAGAGTGCCCACAGAAAAGTAAAGAAGACAAAAAGACTGCTCATAAAATAGTAGTCAGAACTTACTTTATTCTAGAGTAAATCTATTTATCTTCATCTCTACATTGGACCCTAGATACTAGGATTCAATGTTCTATTTTAGATAAAACGAACGATAGATAACTAATAATTTTATTTAAGTTAATACAATTTTGGGACATTTCAGACAAAATTGTACGTCCTTGAGTTTAGACGATCTGTTGTAATCGTCTGATCAAAATCCGCAGTGAGATCTTTTAATACGATCTTTTTGTAAAGCGTTATTTAACTTTTTAATACAACCCAATCCATGTATAGCAAGTAATAATTTTAATTAAATTGAATCCTTTACTTTTATATGATCTTTTATAATAGAGCTAATATTTCATATAAATGGGTATAAAACATTGAGTAAAATAGAGTCGCGTATGAGGATAACTTCGCTGCAAAGTTATTGGGTCTTCTCCATCTTATCGTGATTAAAGAAACCTTTTAATAAATACGACCTAATTGACATTTTCCATTTTACACGTGGTTACTTTATTTTCAAAATAAATATGAACGTTTTATTTTTAGAATGTTAAATAAATGTTATTTCAATGTAGGTCTCAATGAGTATTCTTTACAGAATAAAAAAGTACATTATTTATGTTTTTTTACGCACCTGTATATAGAGTTCATATTGCACCAATTACAATAGTTTTCCGATTGCGAGTAACTGTAACAGCCGATGGTAACTGTGTAATGTGTAAATACTTTGGTTAAACATTCGGGTGTAGAGAATGGAGCAAAGAAGGAATTGATGTATGATATTTTAGTAGGAAGGACGGATGGGAGACTTGGGCTTCCGGTATCCACAAACATACATAAGAGACAATCCTTCTTTAGGGTTGCCACTATCTCTATCATTTAATTGAAACTAATATATTTTCGGATAAACTACGCGTGTTTTATTTTTGGTAATTACTACATACTCCCGACGTTTCAGTTACTTAACAGCAACCGTGATCTTATTTATCTTTTCTACTTTACGGCATCCACATCTCGTCTGCCCGTGATCACGGTTGCTGTAAAGTAACTGAAACGTCGTGAGTGTGTACTTTTTAACAAAAATAAAGTACGTCTAGTTTATCCGAAAATATATTAGTTCCTATTAAATGAATGAAACTCCCGAAAATCCTAGATCTCACTATCTCTATCAACCGATCCAAATATAATCAATGAATGTTTGAGTCTACACTTCACGGTGTATCTGCGGCCAAAATTATATATTAATTGTTTTATTTGTGTTTGTATATATACTCGTATATAATTTAGTCAGTAATAATAATTTATAATAAAATTGTGATTCATTTTATGATTCTAAGGCTAACATTATTTATATTCTGATATGAAAAGGAAGTTCCTATTATAGTAAATTAGCGACATTTCTTTATTAGTTATTATAGTGTAAATTAATATTAACAGTATTTATGGATAGTAATTTAAATGTTCAAATACTTAGTTATTGATTTTATAACTTATAATTAGGGCCACAGCTTGTTTTATGTTACGTTTAATCTTTCATTATTCATTGGACACTCTTATGAGCGAAACTAGCTCAACTTATTGATATTGTAAGTAACCCTCACCTAAATATGTTGCCTTGGATATTATAAATAGGATGTTAGTGCTAGAAGGGTAATTGGGTAGAAAGGTAATTGGGTTAGTGCTAGAAGTGCTAGAAGGTTGATTTGATTTTTTTTAATCCCAAAATAATACATAAAACTACTGCGAAATAAATTTCGCAATTAGGGGTAGTAGGAGAGGCTTTTAAAATATATGGTGAGGACATTCAGATCCAAATGAAACACTGGGACTCCCGGGTTATAATTACCGTCTTACAATTATCTCCCAAGAATTGTGTTTGCTCAGTCTTATAGATATTTATTCTCCTTTATTAGATGAAGCTTATAGACTATAAGCAATTACAAATAATTTTTAATAATAGGATATTACTACGTGAAACCTGGTAGCTTCGCTCATAATTTAGAACATTGAAAAAAATAAATAAAAATAAACATTCTTTATAGTGATGAGTTCTCAGATTTATGCGAGTATTCACGAAAATAAAAAACGATTATTTTTCGCTTCGTTTATAATTGCTTAATGAAATATTTTCTTTATTAACACATTGCGGCTTAGAAAGAAGTGAAAATTTACTCTCTAATTTTATAATTTTTCACAACAAATAAAATAACTTCTCGGCTAAAGGTTATCTTATATTTAAAAATAGATGTAACTTTATTGAAGGACTGTAAAATGATTAGAATGCCAGCAATAAAATACAAGGATTACGGGCCTGATATTTTGCTAAACTAAAAGTATTTTTTTATGAAAATGAGATAAAAATAACAATAAGACCCCTACGTTGGAAGCAGGTGAAAATATATATATACATATATAAAATAATGCAATTTATCATTAAAATAACAGATATCACATTAGTTGAGTTT
This sequence comes from Danaus eresimus, assembly GCA_018231745.1. Lineage (NCBI taxonomy): Eukaryota > Metazoa > Arthropoda > Insecta > Lepidoptera > Nymphalidae > Danaus > Danaus eresimus. The sequence continues at coordinate 5,989 of DVQP01001952.1, forward strand.
TATTTATATGAGTAAATCTACCGACTAATAGTTTTGTCACTTTGAGTATAATATACACATATATCGGAGTGGTTGATAACTTATAATGATTGGAAAATACTCGCGTAAACATTGCTTTTCATGTTAATCAGAGAAAGTTGTTAACATTAATTAGTAAATAATAAAACAGTTTATTCTAAGTTAAACGCATGGTGTTCATTTTGTTTAAGTTTAGATTAAGAACGTAATTGCTATTTGTATAAATAAACATAAACTAGACAGAATACTTATCTCATCTAATCACAGTTGTTCTAGATGTTGCTATCAGATAATTGGTTTGAGGCAACGTTCGAGAAAAATTACATCTTATGTCTATTATAACAGAACGGGAGGTAATTTTTTTGATAACTTTTACTTACTTTTGCGGCATATGTATTTTATTGTATTATATAGTAAACTATATTCAATTCCAAAATCGGAAATAATCTTTATATTTCAAGATTATTGCATAATAGAGGCTAGGTCAGTTTATTTTCGATATCGCAAAGTATTTTAATGATTAATAGATATTATTGGTTTTGATTTTAAAATAGATGTAGTCTCTAAATTATGTTTCGTCAGTTTACGTATATTTTGCAACTATATATGAAAATTTATAAACGTCGAAGGAAGAGCGTAAATAATTTTATTCAACAAATATTGTTTTGTTGTACATTTATACACCTAATGAGTATCTAACGTGTGCCGTGTCGAACTAACCATTTCAAATATTGAACACTTATTTAAAAAATAATGAGTCCGCTTCGAAATATCAATATAAAGTTTTAATAAGGTTCTAATGCAAGTCCACTGTTGCAAAAAGAGGCAATGTTTTTAATTTATTGTTATAATTCGAACATTTTAATTTATTTAACATAGTTTAAAAATATTGCGATAATCCAAATGTTATTATTTGCACCAGCTTGACTAATAATTAGTTTATTTCAAATATGATCTACGAGAAATACCATTATTGTATTATTTTTATTTACATAGTTTACGAATCGAATGCAGTTTGAGCGATCTAAAGTTGGCTGCGACCGGCAGCCTCAAGGGAAATCACGTAGTTTAAGAACACGAGAGTCTAATCAATAGAAAATCATGAGGGAAAATAAACAAACTTTCCGTTAGACTCGATTGATTCAAGTCGAATGTATCGCTATCAGCAAATGACGTTTGCTTTGTATCCTTGGGGATCTACCTTTTACTTAGATTTAACCGAGATGGTAAACAAGGGTAAAATACTTTGTATAGTTTATAAATTTTGTGTGTTAAATAGAAATTTGTTCTCGTCGCATAAACATAAAAAACTTAACCATTTTATTTTATGTTTTTTACATTGTATTTCCTTGATTCATGAAGGTTTTATATAAACTATTTCGTATGGTTCTTCATAGATATTCTGTTTTTAGATACGAAACCTACAAGGCCACCTTGAAGAAGATTCCCGCGACGCGCCTCTCCCGTCTTACGGAGGCCCTGGCTAACTACGACCCCGTTCTCAATGAATACTTCTTCGACAGACACCCTGGCGTGTTCGCACAAGTCCTCAACTACTATAGGTGAGTTATAGAAGTAAGCCATACAACATCTTAAATATACCATTAACCTTTTCTCCGGTCATCTCAAAATCAAATATCTTAGTGAAAACTACACACATACGTCAATAAAGTTTTACTTTCGTAAATAACGAGAATAAATTTTGGTATACATTTCTGCTATCAATAATATTTAAACCCAGAGGAATGTAGAATTTTTAATTTTCGGTGACGATCTTTGGGCTATAATTAACCGAGATAAACCGACCAAGTTTTGTTCCACCTGATAAATTTTCTTGTCTTTGTCTGGTCGCTGGAAATTCACGAATAAAATATCCAAAATATAATGGTCTGTGAGTAATGTTACTACTTATCGGATTCCCACGAGCGTTGCAATTGTAGTCGAGTTATTTATTTGATAAATGAGAAATACTCGCCAATAACAGAATTTTACAAACATTTATAAAATTTTAAAAATTTTCTTTCGTCTCTGATTATTAAAGGCTTGATTTAATTTTTTTTTTAATTTTCAGTGAAAAATAAGGTATCTTTTGCATCGAATGCCATTTGACCCCAAAACCTCTGTTGATTTTGCGAGCGTTTCATAAAATTTTCTAAGTATACACAATACATAAATAAACTCGTATTTGACGTAAATGCTAATGGAATAGTGCTAACTGCTCAATCAACAACAGATGTTAGCGTATCATTTATCGCTTTTATTTCCATACCAATAAATCTTTCATGTCCACTGATAATTGATTCTGTTGAGTTCACTCGATTTTATAGTAGTGTTGTCACTTTGCTAACAAAATTATTTTTTATAACATTTCTTTTAAAAACAAGAAAAATATGTTAAAATAATATTCGGCCTTCCTGAAGCGTATTTTCATATTGCTCTGGAATTCTCTGGTACTTTTACAAAAGTCTCATCAAACGGAGCGAGACAGCCGTGATTGCATTTCAAATTAGGTTATATATATACATACAAAACAGATTTTAAAATAAAACTAAACTAGTTACGAAAAAAGTAATGAAGCTCGGAGCAGAGTCTTTATAAAATGTTCAAGTATTCAGTGAAAGAATTTAATTTTAAAATGCCTTAAAATTAAATATTATTTCATTATTACATTTTATTAATTTTATTGAGAGCATTATTTTCTTTACAAGAATATAATAACAGGTAAGTCACCTGTTATTAAATTCTTGTAACAAAAGGGTTAGAAACCGCAGTATATTTTTTGTGTATATAATTATTGAAATATATAAAACAAATATTTATTTGTTAAGGTCCACTATTCTAGAAATAGTGGACCTTAAGCTGACACAGTGAGTTGGCTAACACAAATAACACTTATAAAATAATATTAGAGGCTATTATGACAAAATAAAGTAAAGAACAAAATAATATACGCTTGTTTTAAAAATCATTACAATGAAAATAATTCTACTTTATACATGTGCGTATTTCTTTAATCAATCTTTCTAAAATATACGTACACAAGATATCATATACATACATCTACTTAATAACTTCATGAGGTATTCAAATAAATAAACACTTTTATATGGACATGATTATATTAATTATGACATTAAAATAAGTAAGAGGTTACCTGTCCTTAAAACAAGACAAAGGGACTTAACAAATTATATCACGGCGGCTTATGAAGCGAAACTGGTTTGTGTGGGTCGGGTTGTATTCATTTGATATAATTACACTGACAGAGTTAGCTACCGAGACTTGCATTATAATGTAATGTATATTAAGTTTGAAGACAGTACTGTATAACGAGGATAATTCGGCAGGTTTTGTGAGATGACCGATCGGAGTATTAAAATAAAAGTAAATAAATAAACAAACAAAATAAATTAAATTATTTATGTGATATGAAAACGGAGCTTTGAACTGAAATTTACTGCACAGGTCTTCATCTCGGGTAACGGCAATTGTATATTTTTGTTTTCAAAAGATTAGGATGTTTCCCTTTCAGATAAAACTTTCTCAAAGCCTTCCACATTTATCAAATTCATAGTTTTAAACCCGTCTTTATCAAAACATTTCAAAACCCTTTGAATTCACTCAGACGCATAGCAGCGTTACCATTGTGAAGGGTGAATGGAAAAAGGTAATACAATACTTGTGCAAGGCTCTCCAAGACGAGCTGTAATTCGCTTAGTGCTTGAGTGTCAGTACTTCCATTTCCTACATCTTCCAAGTCTGTGTTCGACTTTGCTCTTTCATTCTCTGCGTTTTTTTACAATATATAATAATGACATACACGGAAGCTGGATAAACAGCATTCACGAAATGTAGTTATGTAATAGTAGGTATATACAAAATGTTTTAAATATAATTCCTTTAAAATGTCATTATAATTTTGGTATATAAAATTTTTAAAATAAATAATGTCGTTTACCTTCAAACAAAGGTATTATTAACAAACATTATTATAATAAAAAACTTCTCCCAGATATTTTTTTTGTTCATTAAATTTAAAGTAACAAAATATTCGTAGCAAAAGGGCTTTTTTAAGTTGTAAATTGTAGACAACCTTTTCACATGTGCATTGATCACAAATAATTCTGCTTTTTTATTTTGTTGTATTGAAACAATTATCATGAATATGAATAAAAATGTGATTTCATCAAATCAATCTTTTGGAGCCGTTAAGAGTTTTAAGAATCCATTAAAATTACTTCAACGAACCTTGCTGACTTATCGTCTTAGTAATTCAGTATGAAATTTTAATGGCCACTTTTCGTTATTATCTGATGAATGAGGGAAATTTAAATTAATTTCCAAACAATAAAATATGCATGCAGTTAAAGAATAATTATTTATTATACATCTGTGATTTTTCATTGGATCTGAATTACAGTATATTTTTTATATTGTATTTATGTAAAGGACTTGTTTAGCAGCGTATAGCTTCTAGTACATAATATATTACTATTATTTTAGAGATGCATAATTTTAGGAGTCATTGACTACGACAAATATTATGAAGAGTGGAATAAAATATTTCGCCTGAACGTTGATGTCGACCCTTCTAGCCAGTTATGTGCTTTGAAACATTTTCTTATTATCCACTACACCAGTTGGCTCTTCACCAAGTTTGCGAATATTGAAACTTTTGTCAGATTGTAGTACTCTATACTTATAAATTTATCTGCCTCATTATAACATTCATCAGATTCATAATATCAGATGTTATTAAAACAGAAAAGTTAATATAACCGGTTTAATTTATAGCCATAATTACGGAAAATTATACCATCTCCATCAGATTCAGACTGTGCGAGCATAAGTTCATAGCAAAGTTAAAAATATATGAACTTTAAAAACATTCGCGACAATATTACACAGAGGGAAATGAAAGAACATTATAATACATATTTTATTATTACGGTAATGCTTAAAAACTTTTCAAGAGATACTTTAGCATGACTTAATGTCTGCAAAGACTCTTCTTACTGAATTATATTACGTTTACAATTTCTTCAGACTAAGAATTTATTGCTTACTTAAGAACATACGATAATATAGCGCGGAGATAATGTTTTCCACGGAATGAAATCATTAGCATTTTATAATTTATCCAAAATAATTTTTTTGAAACCAATTATATGCATTTTGGATGTGATAAATTGATTTGTTACTATATTCAATAATACAATGATTAATAATATAAAGTTTTTGGCAAGCGTGTATACATATAAATGGATTCATATATAATCTATATATATAAAAGTAAGCTGTGTTAGTTACTGTTTTTATATTTCAAAAAAGGGTGTTGGTATGTGGTTCAAAATTGGTGGGTAGTACGAGTAGAAGGTCATAGAATATTTAATTCTGTTAGATCGAAAACGAAAAAAAAACGTAATGAATTCAAATATCTGTTTTTTAATGGCCTATAGGGTGGAATAGAGTTCGCCCGGTCAGTTATACATATATTACGAACTCTGAAATTATCGCGGACGAAGTTGCGGGCAAAAACTAGTATTATATAAGTAGAACTAAATATTAACGTATAAATTTGTTATTTTATTTTGATTTTATGCAGTGACGTTGGTTTAAACTCAGATAAATTATCCATAAAATGGGATTTAAATTATCTAAGGATCTAAAATTTTTGTATGGAAGAATTGGAAAAGACTGTCAAGAGCATTATGTACTAGTTTTATGTAGTCGGATCTTGAACTACGGATACGTAAGATATAGTGCGTTACATTTAAAAAAATATAGCTTAAGCCTTCCATACTCATGTATAGTAACGTTAACAAAGTTAAAAAACGAGGTCTCATTGTATTATTACACAAATATTTAGGATCATTCCGTATGGACCACAAGAAGTGAAAGAAATAATAGCATTACGGGTTTCTTCTAGCGGATTTAAAAAAAGCTGACGTTGTGTTTGGACAAGATAAGTCAGTTTGTATTTAACGATTCAAACCTCATAGAGAAGAAAGTGTAGAGACCCAATGGTATGTGAGATCGAAGTTACTTGACATATAACAACAAGGAACGTTGAAACCTAAATAATCTAACTACTGAAAATAAAATAAAAATGTAACTGTTTTTGTCTACATCAGCAATGTAAGTGCAGTTTGTCAAAAAATTGTAACAATGTTAATATTACACTTAAATTATTAGATAGAGCTGTTGGCGCGGAATTATTGGCCTTAGTTGGTCTTCTGAGCGCTATTCATTTTACACTTACTTCCCGGTTGTAAATCAAAATATGAATGAGTAGAAAAACAGTTTTAGGTGCTGTAAGAAGCGTTTTACTTTAAAATCGGTAATTATAGTATCGCCAAAAAGAAAATAATTTAACTCGCCTATATTTTTTTATTACCTTTGAAATCATATTCACTTCTTGGGGTAAGTTACAAACTTTGGTTGGTTTTCTGAATATTTTTGAATTAAGTGTTGTGGATATTAAAATTGACATAAATCTGACATACGAGAAATAAAACAGTTTGACTAATATTTTATATAATGCTTTTCAGATAGACATATAAACAAGATGTATTTATTTTCTGTTCTTTTTAATATATGATATACCTTTACAAACAAATTCCCAAAAATTTCTCTAAGCTAACGTTACAATATCAACTCTTAATCATTTTGTATTTAATCTTAAATTTTAGAGACTATATGTTTGTTATTTACTATTAAAAAAAATACTTATATTTATTTTAAAGTCATGTAGAGATATAAAAAAAATGTTTGAGACTAAATTAAGACCTCATTGTAGATGTAATGGTTGGCCGTCTTAGGGCTTTTTGCTTACACTGATTACACCTTAGCAATTTAATTACCCTTGAAATTCCTTACAAGAGGACGAATATTCAGATTTCGCGTCAAGGACTCATTTTTGTACATTTTGCATTGTTTTGTTGTATTAAGATGGATATAGAATTTAGTTTTTAATTTTCTTTGTTAAATTTACAAAATAAAACATTATGATGTTATAGTGTTGGAACAAAATAAACTATAATTTTATTTTACAGTATGTATGTCCGTAATAAAAATTAATGTTTAACACAACGTCGAGTGAATTTGATTCCTGGTAACGTGCTTTGATTTGATTTAAAACATTATTGCTATCAAGCAGTTTTATCGATAACAATCCATTTTAATATGTTGATACAGGCTGCGTGTGGAAATACGATATTAAATGGTCTTTTTATGTTTAGTTTAATAGCGCTTTTTATGTACTATTTGCGGTAACAGCTCAGTAATACACGGTTTTTATCGTTTGGCTGGATTGTTTATAGTTTGAGATGTCTTTTCTGTTATTAGACAAAAATGATGTCTGGTTTCTCCTAAAATGTTTTATTTAAATGCACAGTCTAATATACTCTGTGTATAATGAATAGTTTGTTGACACTTTTTATCAAAATACATCCGTTAGGTTCATAAGACTGAGCTTCGATTGACAGGTAAGGAGTGGGTCCGATATTAAATAATGTCTTCCTTTATCTTCGTTTTCTCGTTTTTGATAACTACGAAATAGTACTATCAAAGAGGCAAAGATAAAGGATAGAAAAAAAATTCAAGTGATAAAAAAAATAAAAAATCAAAAAAGGAATAGGAATGAAAATACTATATGAAAGGTATACAGGTCCGTAAAGGTAAACTGAGATACACATTGTTAAATAA
>DVQP01001953.1:0-13712 GCA_018231745.1 Danaus eresimus
TACGTTCTGGTATAAATTTGTTCATTGACAGCAAGATATAATTAATTACCGGCATTTTAATTCATAGTACATTATTTTTATGATAATTTTAACATACAATTATTTTTGTATAAATAAATTTATTGCGTCATATTAATCATAAATTGTATATAGTTCTAATATTGTATGTAAATCTTTACAACTTAGCCAGTGAAAAACACTTATTACTGTCCAAATAGAAGTGTAAACACTACCTAAAAAGGGAGCACTTATTTCAATTATTATAATATCAATGAAAATTACAGAATCTTCATTATTGATGATTAATAAGATATTGATTGGATGTTAACTGAAAGGAGGTCAGATCGTTTGAATAGTTGACTATGTTAACAATGAAAACCAGGAATATGAATAACTGTTTTTAGTACTAATTATACATACATTATTGAAAAATTAATTGATATTATGTCCTTTTATTTCATTCGAATGTTCTAATTATAACAACTACCAGAAGTAAGCGTTGCAACTCGAAGAGAATCAAAAATTGCGTAATAATTTATTTTTAAATCATTTCATTTGTTTTGAGCGGAAACAAGGAATAAACATGCAAACACACTCACGCAGTTTACGCGTAAAAAAAAATTACGTCATGCCAACATAAAGTTTTTTCACATCGCTTTCTTTCTCAGAAGCTTCTAGCTGATTTTAATTAAAATGATTATTTTTGAAAGTGATTAAAGCGAGCTATACTTTATAAACGTTTTTGTTTCGTAGATAATACACGTTGCCTAAAACGACTTCAGTAAATTTGCAGTAAAAACAACAACTATAGAAGGTACAAAATTTTGACGGTACACAATACGAGCTCCAATTGGCCGTGAAAGTCGATTAACGTAAGTCTATTCTGATATATCGTAATTCAGGCATTTCGATTATGAATGAAACGGTATCACGCTATCATATGTTACAAGTTTTTTGACAATTCATAAATAATCAGTGATAGTAGAGTAGCTATTTTACTAGTTCTCGTCATTTACTGAAAAAATAAATTAAAATATAAATATGCAAAGATGTTTAGGTATTAAATTGACCTATAAGGATGAAACTGATTGGATTTTATTGAAAGATATAACAAATTAATCATGTATCGAACTAACACAGAATTTCAGTATGTTAATTTAAACCTTCACACATGGTAGCGAAGAAGTAGGTGATGTTTTATTAATTATAAATCCCTTACAATCCTAGTCTTGTTGTCACATTCTCAAGTTGAAGGAACACATTTCCAGCCATTTAGAAAATTTCGGTTTTTTTTTTCATGATAAGCAATAAATATATTAATATAAATATATAAGTATAATAATAAAGTGATACGTCAAAGCTGGTATTTAGACTGGTAACAACATAGCCAAGGCATCAGACATGCGACCAGTGAAAAATTTAAAATTTATGAAAACGATCCCTAAATAGAATAAGTACTTTTCGACGTCTGCTAGTCAAAAATAGTATGTATTTTCAGTTTTATTTATTATTTAACCGTAAAGAACAATAAGTAAACGGAAAATACATATAGAGAATATGTATTTTATTAAAATATATCCACTTCTTATTCATTTAAATAAGCAAAAATACAATTTTAATGTTACATTTAGGAAGACTTGTATTTTTGGTACAGTTGAGTAAATTCTTTCCTGTTTGTGAATACTTCTACGATCTCTGGAATAATGTTCTTGCTCTATTTCTGCGATTATCGGTTACCTATAGGCTATTATGTGCAACAGAGCACTTTAGAATAACGTTCTAAGTTTTGCTGAACAGTAAATTATCGTTTTATTGAAGCCACCAATTAACAGACTTTTTCGAAACCAAGAAACACAAAAATCCTTATCACAACAAATTTACTTGACCAATCCTAGCGTTAAAATAACAAATAACTTATTTTATTACGCTTGTATTTAATTGACTTGCTTATCACCTTGATTTAATATACTATAGCTACAATTTTATTTAAATGGTAGTAAAACGTAATTCAGTGTTTTACTTGGTATTTTCAAATATTTCAAATTATACGTCTAACAGAATTATTGGCGTATTTGAAGTACAGTTGAGCTCTAATAAAGCATTAATCATCCAACTGTAATTATTGTCGTACGAACTCAACACACCATTGAAGTTTCGAACGGAAGAGCCATTGTCTCAAATACTTCCTGCTGTACTGTCCTGCATAATGTATATTCGTAAAACGGTGAATTATTTAACAATCGATATAGTTGCTTGAAATAAATATGATTGAAGTTAATATATAAATTGTTACGCAATAAAATATTTTGAATAAGAGTAATATACATATTGAAAGATAGGGTAAGATTATTTATTATTGATTTTTTAGAGTCATATGTGCTTTCTTACAATATTTAGACATCACTGATTGACGGTGAAGGAAAACATCGTGAGGAAACCTGGATTTATAATATCAAATTCTACTCGACACTGGCAGAATATACTCTGCACGTCTTTGCACGGATTAAGACCATAATATTAAAAGAAAGAGTTTTTATTTATAAGCTTTATTATTTAACATATATTTAAATTATGTCACAGAAAACTTTATTAATACTAAATCCTTTGTATAAATAATTAATGAGACGTATCATGGATTTGATTTCCCATTATAGTACAGGCAACCTTGGCGCCCATACAGATATTTGATTACTTTATTTAGTGCTATTGTTTTGTAACTCAATTGCGTTAGCTTCCACTTAATTTTATTTAAATAAGTTTCATAAGAAGGAAATGTTGAACGAGCGAATAGATAAACATCTATGGGCTTCAGTTAGAACGGCTTCAGTGGCATGTTTATTATAACTCAATACAAAGTTCCTCGAGCTGAAATAAATGTAAGGTTGTCAGAAAAATAAACGCGTTTCTTTCCAAATGCCAAAAATACGTTCAGAAAATTCTAAGAATTGTTATGCGTCAATGTGACGTAGTCAACACATATATATATATATTCTGTTAAGGGTGTTCTGAGAGACTGTCAATCCTACAAACTTATTATTACTTTGAGTTATCAAAGTAATTATATAGTATTTCCTATTTTTCATTCATAAATCATCTCATACGAAACATCATGTCAACGTAGGTTATATATTTAGATTGGCGAAACAAACTTGCGTCAAATCCATCCATATTGGAATGCTGATCACGTTTCGTTTCGGTTTAAAATCAATTTCATGTAGTATTCTTATACGAGGAACAATGAAAGCATCATACTATCCGGTTTTAAATTTGATCCGTGATACAACAATGGATTGAAAAATATTTCAAAACTATCTTGAATAAAAGTAGTGATTGAATGTATGGTCTGGGTCTAGTTTTATTAGTGAATTGTCACAAATTTCTCTAAAATAGCAATTTTTCTACACCTCAACAGATATAAAATTATTTTCCATTATCTTTATCACGATCGGAAGAAAATTTTATTAAAAACACATTGATAATGCAAATAGGAAAAAAAAACAAGAATTACTTTATTACGACTCTAATTTCTATTTTATTTTAATCAGATTCCAATAGCTGACGATGAGTTTATATAAAGTAACCATAATTTTTCAGATTTTTTTTTCTATAATATTCCTTTTTTAATTTAAATCTACGTTATTCATATAATAAATTATATTAAGAATATTGTTTAATTATTCCATAATTCCGTTGTGTACGCATTTTTATTATTTTTATTGATTTCATTTACCATTGTAAATTATTAAATTTCATAAAATACAAATCATAAGATGGATTGATGTAATCTTAATAAGAGATTTATATAAATTGTAAGAAACGAAAAAAATTTCCAAAGAATTTCCTAAAATTGGTGGAAGTTACTTTCTTAAAAGAACAATTAAAAAGATAGTAGCAATATACTTGACTTTATTCTTTTTTCGCTATGGAATTGAATCTCTTGTTATAAAATATCTAAAAGAAGAGATCGACTAACAGCCATATATAGTATGACAACATTTTAAAGAAAATATATAGATTTAAACATCAGCAATTTGATGAACATATATTTAATAACTTAAATACAATATAACTGTTATTCTCATAAGTTTTCAATAATAATATTAAGACTTAATTATATAAAGACTTTAAATAGAACTATATTTTGGTTAAATTGTTTTTATACTTTTACAAAAATAAGTATTGTAAACGATTACGTATATATAAATCTTTAATTACTACATCTCGTCTGCCCGTGAACACGGTTGCTGAAAAGTAACCGAAACGTCGGGACTATTTAGGTTTAAATTAATAATAATCCGTATAGTATAATCCGAAAAATATTAGTTTTATTTAAATGACTCGCAAATATCTTAGAACTTTTTATTATATCTGTATATGTAATAGAAAATTTTCTCCATTAGAACAACTGCACCAAGGTAACTATAATCTTTCTCTATGGGTGGCTCAAATTTGTTACTTATCACACTGAGCTAATAATATAGATACCGCATTGCTTTTGCCTGCAGTGTGCGTTCATATATTAAAAAGATAACACTTTTAATTTACATAGGATCCTTTTTGTGTTATAACGGTGGTTATGGTGTTATATAATGGTGGATTATAACGAAGATATGAAGATTTTATATAAAATGTATAGAAAGATATTTAAAAATGTTACAATTTTACTCCATTTAACATCTAAGAACGAAGACTTAGTATATTTCTTGATAAAGAGAATAATTAATTTTTTTTAATTTTAGCAAAATTATAAATAATTTAGCGAAGACTATTGGCTTGGAGACCGTTGCTATTTCGGGCAGCTAGACTAAAGTCTGAAACGTATGAGTTGTCAACTGTACGTAACTGTTTTGAATGTTACAATAATGTAAATGTTAGCAGGAAGAAGAAAGACTATCCCTGTGAAAACGATTTTAGTGTCTTAATTATAAGCAAAAAAAAAGCTTTTTTTATAGACTAAGTCATTTATAGATATAGACATAAAGTCAAATTAACAAACAAACAATGATCTTATGATATGTACAAAAATATCTTGGAATGCATTAGAATGATCCTTCAAGGTTAGGTCAGCGAACTATAGCACAACGTGTGCCAAAATCATTTCTCATAATGTTAGGGGCTATTAATTAGTACAACAATAGGCAAGGGAGTGTTTCATTTAAATTTCTAAAAGAATGATAAGCGTCTTCGGCGTACGACTGGGAATAGAATTTGTTGCAATCAATGATTAGGTAAAGAAATGGATTGCAATCTAAAATGAAAGTAATATTTCTATATAGCAATATTTCAACAATAAAACGTGGTGCTGATAAAACACCACTACAATTAAAACTTAATAAATTGACGTAACGCCTGAAAATTTTCAGTTATTTTTGGATTGGTGTCTTGTTTAAATAACTATTTATTTCAATTTTATGCTAAATTATTGAACAAAATCAAATGCGTCATATTATTATTTCTCTACTTGACATCTGCACAAATGAAATGAGCTCTATTTTTTATTAAATAGCCAAAAACCTTAATTTACCCCGTACCCGTGAACGAATGTAACGACATGGGATAGATAGACGAAAACCCCTGTGATGATGAAATAAAATATTCACTCAAAGTTTAATTGATGTGAAACATTTTATTTCTCTGGAAGTTAAAAGTAATGATTTGTTAAGTTCTACTTGATTTTCAAAGTTCAAACCTTAAGTTTGAAATTAATTAATGGTTTAATTTCGATAGCTATAGCAACCATAATTACTTTTTATAGAATCTAAGTTTTTTGTTATATAAAGTAAAAATAGATTATAAAAAAAACTTTAATTATTTGTTACTATTTATATATAATTTAACTATTTTTTAATACATGTACCATAACTAAAGATGTTTTGTTATTATACCGATTAATATTTTATTACCCAAACATGTTTATACATGTACACCTTTAAGCTTGAGTAGCTCTCATCGAAAAACATGTAAATTAGCTCAATTATTATTTTAACCTTAGATGTAATGTTTTTTATTAGTTGTGGTGTGCATTGTATATAATTACTACAGTTATCATATTTCGTATGACATTGAGTGCGTATCATTAAATATCCTACTTATTAAATGTCGACTCAAGTTCCCCAAATTCTTTTAATTTAATCTAAGAAAAAAATTCTTAAGAACAAGCACGTGTACATGTTGTATGATCAAGTCAAAAACAAAACCATAGACACATTGTTTGATATATTCATAATATCCGTCGCTTGTTAATCTGAAGGAAATGGATGAAATAATATAACGTTGAGACAAAGGTTATAAACTTTCTCATTACATATGTTCAATAGATATAATAAATTAAGAGCAAAATAGATTTAATCTATATCTATTTATATATTGCATCTATTTCCAGGACTACTTCGCCCCCTGGCGAGCCGTTAGTTCGAGCACCAGCGGGCAAACCACGCTGTCCGCCGGCTATATCCAGGCTGAGGGTGGAGAAGGTGGAGGGAGGACTGGCCGTAGCTGGTGTGGTTGTCGCAGCCAACTGCCAGATAGTACTCCCTATATTCGGGTTTCTTTTCATGCTTGTTGGATGCGTATTAACGGGTAAGATCACATTAATTAAATTCAAAAAAAAAATTGTGCACGTAACCGCTTCAGTCATGTAAAATGAATGCTCGTCTTGTTTATTCAGTTAACAATGGAGTGTTTATTGAAAACTAAGAATGATTTACGAACAATACCAATACTGGAGATTGTTAGTCCCCAGATAATCCTCCCCGTCATTCTTATTTAAGCGAGTCAGCGCTTTGTTCGCTTTTCCTTGTTATTTTCATTGTTCAGTACTTGTTTCGAATTGGCAACTACAAATATAATGAGCATCAAAATAGATTAAAACATTATTTTTAAACAAAATTTTAGTAAAATAATTACAAACATTTCAGACGATCCAAAACTAGACGAGTTTTATTTTGTCTTAAAAAATTTTTGTTCCAAACTACACGATAACTTAAAATACGGTGTGTTATTTTAAAATTACATTGATTCAAATGACTTTTCTATTTCTTGTTTAAGCAAAAACTAAAAATAACGTATTCCTAATTACATAATTACTATATATTTTCATTGAGTTTAAAATTTTTTGAAGTTGAAATTTGAGTTACTTACTGTACTCCTTAATATATTGTTGTTTAGATACGCATACAAGAATTACACCGAAGAAAATTTTTATTTATCTAAGACTGAGGAAGAAGGCTTTGTTTTTATTGCCACAAATATTATAATCGTTATTATATTCTTAACAACGTGAAAATTTAATTCTATTTCATATACGAGTATCACGTTATTCCAATCAAGTGAATATATCTTGTGGTTTGGTTTTTAATTGGAAAAGAAATCAAGCTGTATTCAACAATATGTAAGTCAAGTAACTGTATCTCCAGCGGCTTCGTATCGTGGTTGCGGTGAGAATGAGGAGCCCGACCATTATGCGGCTCGGATCGCCTTCACTGGGAACTCGCGCGTGCTCGGACCGGTCTGCATCGTCGCCGGGGCCATCATGACCTTAGCTGGTGACTATTATCAGATATAATATGAAAGATTTGAATTATTTTTACATCAGATTTATTCTTAAAAGGAAAAGCACAGGCCCTACATTTAGTAAATAAATTTTTAAGTGTATATAATATTTTCGGACTACTACGCGTATTTCATTAGTTTTAAAATGTACACACTCCCGACGTTACTGTTACTTTGCAGTAACCGTAATCACGGACAGGCGAGATGTGAACATTTTTTGTCAATTAGAATTATATAGTACCTGCCTAAACACTATAACATCTTAATTTTAAGCAGCTCTTAATGAATGTAAACATGTTGTCATAGCACTCAAATTACATCATGGAAATTTATTATAATCATTCTAATCATTCCGGAGAGAAAACTTTCTTAAGTGAACTGAACCGAAAAAAGAGTTCAAAAAGAGTTCCATGTCCTCGCCTTTTATTGCGTAATTCCAGATATTAATTTAGAAAAATCATAAACTTCGCTTTTGCCCTTTGATGTCCTCAACTGGTAGAAGTAAGATTTAAGCTTTCGTGATTTTAATATTTGTTGTATATGTAGTGTTTTAAAATACATATAATGTTTCAGGAATAATTCCAAATAAAATTATTTTGTTGTTAATAAAATTTGTGATAACAACAGTAACTTATATTCCTATAAAAATAAATCGATAAGGTTATCACATATAACTGATAATTAAACACGTCAATGTAATACTGTTAAGATATTAACAGCTAAGGTTACTGGTGGCGTCAATGCTTTACATCTGCAATATTTTTTTATTTATTCAAAACATTATGATTATCAAATGAAACAATCACAAACTTTTTAATTTCGATGCACATGAGTAACTTCAGTGGTGATGAAGGCTGATATAAAAGGCTTCCTTTATTCAATGTCTCGATAAAACAAAAAAGCAGGCACTTAAAATAAAATAACATTGCAGATACATCAGGAAGTAACAGTTTTATTATATCTCTTAGTAATCATTCCCTAAGAATTATTTATCACCCGACACAATCACGCTGACGTAAACTAGGTCACGAAACGAATGAGTCTAATGAAAATTTCGTGCTAAGTAGAAATTAAATTTATTCGCCCATAGACAGATTTACGGCCTTGCCCTTTGTAAGGAAAAAGAAAATGTGGCAAACTATAACATGAAACAGCTACTAACTTTATATATTTTTTAAAATAAAATAATGGTAATAAATAATCATTTAAAATATAATTCCAGGTATAGTGTTGTGTATGCTTATGAGAGCGGCACAAAAACGACAACGAAGACTCGCCTTCCACTGTCCTATACACGGTGACTTCTATCCACTCAGCCCACAAAATAGCAGGAAATATACACGTAAGATATCATTATTACGTAAATCTGAACAATACAAACAATGGGCATTGTTATATTGAATTTCTATGACATTAACATTTGAAAACCATATTAACATATATTATGTATATTAAAAAATAATAAAAAAATATAAATTATCATTTTCTGTGACGTGTTTAAAGCAGAAATATCTTATGAGTATCATGAAGTGGCTGGAACACATTAGATGGCCTTTATAATTATTCATAAGACACGGTCACAACTGTTTTTTTTTAGTTGTTTTATATAACATGAAATGTAAGGTAATGTGGATACCAAGTTTGCTTTTACAACAAATTAAATTAATTTTGTAGATAATTCAAAATTGCATAGATAAAAAAAATTTATTACACACTATCTCAATTTTATCCTAATCAGACCACTATTCACTACTCTCTGTAGGATAGAGAAAAAGGTATATACACATATATATGTATGTGTGTGTTTGTTTGTTTAAAGGTTCTTACGTAATAAAAAAAGATATTGTGAAGTTATAAAAGTGATAATTAAAAACACTACTTTCTATATTAAGGTGTATCAGTACCGCTTTTATATGACTTCCCACTCATTTTACAGGTAGTCCACGTGGTATCTGGAGATGGCTGCGTGGTTGGTTGGGCATGGTAGAGGAGGGCGAAGCTCCCCGTTGTCCACGCTCAGTGGAGCCCGCCTCGCCAGCAAGAGCGGATGCCCCCTGCCCGCCACCATTACCCTTTCTCGTCCCTAGCGATTCTGTAGTGTAAGTATATGCAAATTAAACATGTCAATTCCATTCAACTTGAATATTACAGCAGCACGTGATCAATCACCTAACTCTTACTCATTAGTTGTCTATCTATCTGCCTCTCTATCGCTTTATCTTTTATTCTTGCTCTATCATTAAAAAAATGTTTTTTTTATGTAAAACGGCCACTTTTATTTCAGAGGGATGGCGTCAGTACTGGGTGTACCATTAAGTCCAGAACAAACTTTCGGCTCTATCAAGTCACTGGCTATCTCACGGGAGGTGGCCAGCTTCCCATTGTCACGATCGCCGACTCCACCACCTCTTAGGTAATTAAAATCATCTTGTATTAAATCTTTTAGATATTAAAAATGATATAATAAAATAAAATATGAAATAATATAATTATCTATTTTAATAAACCCAATAAAAAAAAATCAATAAACTTGTCCTTTGTCCGTCCGTTTGCACTTCGGAATTGCGTTTAGAAAATTTAGTAAATATTTTCCAAAAATATATATGTATAAAAATCGGAGCGACATCTATTATGTGTGATATGATATATAATAGAATCGTTATCCATGTTCCCACGGAAACCACACAGCAGAAAGACACCAAATATAGCTTCAGTCACATTACGGAAATGTTTTCACTACCTTGCTTGCACCAATATATTTAAATATTACCATTAAGAATATTAATGGGATTCTTTAAATTAGTTTAGAATCCTTAAATCATTCTCTACATGCATCTCGAAAAAAATTATATATATACACATTTTTTTTTATTTTAGGGGACAAGTCTTTTTTAATATCATTAACAGACGGTTTCATGGTTGAAGTACAGTAAGCTTAGGCTTATTTTCTTTGAATAAATGTTTAAAAATTACAAATACATAAAATTTTTATTTGACTTACTGGCCGATTTATTGAGATATGCTAGAAATGTTAGTCCATAGATGGAAGTTTTCTAAAAGCAATTTGCTGTAAGCTGCTTCGTTTCGCTTTGTTGATTTAAAATTTCTCCCAAGATATGCACTTTTTATTTCCCCATAGTTACTTTGTTGACCAGACCATAACAAATATGAGTATTCATTAAACCCACAATCAGGCCAACTTTAAACGTTTCAAGACGATCGTAATTAATATTTTAATAGACATAAGATTTTGTCTTGTGGCGACAACTGAGAGAAAAGGGGAAGAAGTTTGTTAGATTTAAAACGTAATCTCCCATATTTTACTACCTTTCATCATATTTTCCAGCTATCCACCGTTCAAGGATGAGTCTAAAACAATCGAGAGCATCCCAAATGCTGTGTCCCACACGGACTTCGATTGCGGGTCAACGACTTGCAACTACCGCGTTGTTGAATGCAAGCTAACTACTACGAACGAATTGTGCCGTAGTGCTCAAAACCCACGTACCACACAGACAGACCAAAAACAAAGGCCAGCCACAGTGTGCATTGCCATACCAGACGAAGGCAAGGGCTAATAGATATTAAGTGTAGATAAAAAATATAGACAGTGTTCAAATTTGGAATGGCTGTTCAAATTGATAGCCGTTTGTGGTTAATGTTGCTAGTTTTTATATGTTAAGAGTGTTAACTTGTAATGTGTGCAAATGACTGAGTGTCCAGTGACCATTCCAACGGCAAAACACGTGTGGATATTTTTTTTTATTAACTTAACGTGGAACTAACAAGTTTTCTGCTCAATCACGTCGGTCTTCCTCTGTCGCTTGTAAAATACCAAACAAGTTGTGCACTAGATAACTTTCTACGTGTTTTTTTCCTGCACCTATTTAAATTATTAAAATATTTACAATTTCGAATCTGCAACTGTTAAAGTGATAAACGGTTTTCAGTCACTGAATGTTTCCTTGCTTGTAAAGTGTATCAAATAAATGTTCGTTGTATGTTCTATTATCAAATGTAAAGGAATAGTAAAGCATTTGTATTTTATAATGAAACACTGCTCACTAATATTTATAATAATTTAAGATAATCTTATTTTCGCACTTGGTTTGAGCATAAAAACGTATGTGTTGTTGTGACTTTTATATGTTTGCACCATCGACCTACGCAGTTCTTTAAAACAATGTTTCACAATGAAAAACATAAAAAAAAAAATTTGATTTGATGACGAAAAATATTACTAGGCGCTAAGTTCACGGGCTCTTGATTTTTCATGTATGTCGTACGATTTTTGGCTCAGTAGATTGGTGTTCCTAATTTTGTAGTCTTTAGTATCTAATATATTCACATTTTATTTCATGTATAGAGTGGCTAGATAAACATAGTTATATAGATAAATATACTCAATATAGAACGTAAGCCATGAGATATAATTTAAGGCGACGTAACTTTCGAATTATAACATTTGGTTATCTGGCAACACTCAATGTTAAATTAATTATGATATATTCTTTTTTAACCCATTTCATTGTCTTAAAACAATAGTCATTACAGCAGTTATTTTAGATGTAAATCCATATTGTGATATTTGTTTTAATGTGAATAATTTATGTATTTGTTTGGAAGGAGGAGCCAAAAATGTTGCCAAATTTCACTATGTATGTATCGCGTCCATCTTCTATTCAATAATGTGCTCACAAAAGACAATTTGAGTTTAGACATTTTAGGTTCTGGATATATATTTAGATATGAAATAGGATAGATATATAAACAATTTCATTTTGTGATTGAGGCATTTATTGGCCGAGTTATTGTGTAAGGTATGTAATTTTTATGATAGTTAAGTGCCACGCCTAAGGAATATTGTATACATAGGCTTATTTAATATTGTTATAGATATTAAGTATGAAATAAAAATACAAATTTTGATTTAAAATTTTGTTTCTTTCTCAATCATTACTATAAATAGATTTGAAAAATTGTTTTTCAGTATCACAACCATCAGTCTAATGTTCATGAAATTAACAACTTCATATTTATTGAACATATAACAATGTTAAGTAAACGTTATATTTTAATACTATATATGGAATATAAAGAAAGTATTTTATTACAATCCTCGAACATTAAATGAATAAAATATAGAAAATTTAATAATTACGAGGGTGGATTAGAAAGTTGAAAATCTGAACGTGAAAAAAAAAACGATTGTTTTAAAATTATTTTTAGTTTTTGACAAAATCAAATTCGTTAATATCTTTATAAAGCATTACACTTAAGAAAAATTTACATAGTGCCATCATCACCCACTAAACATCGCACTTTAGCCACGGGGGTGGATTTTATCGACATCACCGAGATGAATTCAGTTGCAAAACTGTACTTGCATTGCAATAATTTTTTCCACTCAAGTTCAGGATGTGGAACTTCATCTCGAGATTTCCTCAGTGACTGTAACAGCCAATAGGGCTAACAGCTACTGTCAACTCGAAAAAAAAATCTACGAGGGACTGTGTTTTACTTCACATCAGCTAGGGTATTTGCTCATTTGTTTCTCTTCCCATAAAAAATACCGAATAAAAAAGAAAGCAGAATAAATTATGTTGTAATCCATCTCATGCCGCAACCTCGTTTTCGTCTCGTATATAATCAACTTTTTTTTTATTTTTTAATATGGCAACAAAAAAATAGCTTTGCCAGTTTCATGTACATAGATCATCAATTTTTAATAATTTTTTATATGATTCTACTAGAATACTTTTTTGCTACTACTATATTACTATACCGATAAACATAATGCCTACTGTTCTTGAATTCTTTTATATTTCAAGTTTCACAAGTCTCAAGCATACTCGTAACTTTATTTTTGATCCAGCATATACACGGTAATCTGGCTAACACTGACTAACAACATTCACATTTCTATGACTAGTAATAAAGATGCCTAGAT
Source organism: Danaus eresimus (assembly GCA_018231745.1). Lineage (NCBI taxonomy): Eukaryota > Metazoa > Arthropoda > Insecta > Lepidoptera > Nymphalidae > Danaus > Danaus eresimus. Next base: position 13,502 of record DVQP01001953.1, read on the forward strand.
AAAGTATGACTTACTTATAGACCTTTCTCTGGAGGAATCGTGGTGCTTGGAGCCCAATACTCATCCTTGATTCCAGCATTGTTTCTGCAGTCTGGGCCTGAGAAGGCTTCTACTCAACGTCATAAGGCCGTGTGGTGTGTTCTGAATGTTACATGAGATTGTAAAGTTAAGCAAGGCCCTCTATGCCGCACCCTTATTGGACAGGTCCGGG
>DVQP01001954.1:0-13709 GCA_018231745.1 Danaus eresimus
TCTTGTACTCTGTTTGAAAAGATATTCTACCAACTGATCCATCTCTCGGTAATACATACATAGTATTTAACAAGAATAATCAAATCTTTGGATTAAATTTAAGCATTGGTCTGTTTTAGCACTGATAAAAATAATAATATAATATTAATATTGTTTCCCAGTCGTGGCTTTGCTATATTTTTATTTCGATTGTATTTGTCTATTGCCTTTCTCTGTTTCATTTAATGTATCGCTCACCAAAATGGATTCTAAGGTGAGGCTGAAACAACAAAGCGTGACAAATCTGATCACCGCTATCCCGTTACATGAAAATATAGAAAATCTATTTCGCGGTGTATAGCGCAAAGTTTATTAGATTTCGGCGCCATCGAGTGCCTATCTAGCTGTAAATAAGCTACTAGTGTGAAAATGCGATTGTCTCGTAAAAATGAAATAAAATCGTTCGAGATGGTCGTGGAACCCAATAGAAAATGCCTTCGCAAGATCTTAAAGCGGGAAGTAATATGTACGTCAGTTTTATTATAGGTATAAACACTCTTTTAATATAAATATCAACATTATTTCATATTTTATAACCTTGGTTATGATAAATAGACGTGAATCTGTTTCTCATTCTAGTTTCATTATATTTGTATGTCCTGTAACCAAACACTCGGGGTGTTTTGATTCATTCCAAATCTATTGCGTTAGATCATTCGTCTTTCTTCTAGAAAGAATAAATGTTAGTGAAATGAGAGCACTTTGAATCATGACATTGTTAGTGTGCCGCGGAGACAGTATGAGCGGGAACAGTAAAAACTATTTGAGGGAATGGTCGGACATGCGATGAACAAAGCTGGCAGTGTTTAAAGCTGGAGCGGTAAAATAAAGGAACTATCCCTGGAACAAACTAAGTAAATTATTTCGGTGCTATTTAAGGTTTATGGAATTTAGCTCCAGTAAATAGTTTGTTAACAATTTAATTAACCATGGTGGTAGGATAGTTGTCTGAACTTTCAACATTCCGATCACAACACACATAGATAAGCTTATTGTTTAACATAACAAACCCATAACGTGGGAATGTAAGCGACGCGTGGCCGCAACGTGCAAGCTAAAAATATAGTCAAAAGGCTAAAATATTTTACGCTCTAAAATAAAATTTCGACCCATTCACTAGACAAAAGTTCGCAAAACATCAAAGAGTGAAAGAGTACTTTAAAATCAATTGCAAAAATGTGCACCTGGATCTCGTTTAAAAAAATTGTAAACTCGGAATGTGTTCAGAGCCGCGAGCGCTCGACACAGAGCGTAAGGGAAAAGTCACGTTGGGTATAACCTACTTAAGGGTTAAAACTAGGACGCTGATAAAATATTAACCGACCTCGCCGAAACTTAGGCGAGACGCACACTACACATTATAATTCTGCGTTTTATGACTATCAAAATATTGCAAGTTGAACAAATATACTTGATATGACTGTATTCTATTATTCTATCTTTTGTATTGGAGCTGTTCACTGAAAGTTAACTGATGGAGTCCAGTTATATAAGTGTAAATTCATCCAGAGTGCCACCAGCGAATGTCACACACATAGCCGTGTGATTTCGGGGAGTAAACACATGGAAAGTCCAGTGTCTGTATTGTCTTTGTGAACATTCCACTTTCTAAATCCTATTCTCTTAACGGAAACTTTAGCGTTACGTCAACACAACTGACCGCTCGTTTTCTTTTATTGGCTTTATTTATTTTAAGAGACGTCCCGCCAGTGTGTATCGCGCTTTAACTCTTTCACTAAACCCATGCGGAGTAGCGAGTCCTCTTAGGATCATCCTTCCCTCACATTCATCTTAAAAACTTTGCGGTTCTATAATTAATGCGAATAATGAAGATTGATTGTTTCATTTATTTATTTGTGTTTTACTTGGATAGTGAGATATGAGATTTTTGCGATTTATTTAATATATCAGTTTTATTTACTTGGATAGTATTAAAAAAACAATTACTGATTTTTTCATGAACTTTATGATTTAAAATACAATTTCCTACTCTTAATTATAATAATTGTTTGAACAAACTTTACTGTGCAATATTTCGGAGGGATGCCATACATTTATTCTCCGTGTTTGATGTCCAATTGTAATGGTAGTTACAGCTGTAGTGTCACATGAGCTCAGCACCCCGGACCCCCGGACCCCTGGACCCCCGTAGCCGTTCATGATCCATTGCAGCCTCGCCGTCACCACGAACCGGTTGCTAATTATCTCGGGGATTATGTTGTCGTCGTTAGGGCGGATTATGATTAGTTGTGCTCTTAATGGAATTGATTTTGATCATTATGCAAATTGATATCATTTCAGTTGTGACATTCGATGAACCTTATTTATTTCAAAGTATCCATAGATAATACCGTTTTATAATAATTTTTTTACCACAGTAATTCAATGCTACTTTAATTATCTTTGAAAAAAACTATTTAAAGGCAACAAGTTCTAAAAAACACTTAATAATAGGCAACTTTTATGACATCCTCAGTATTGAATAACTTTCCTCGACTTTAGGTTGTATGTTTTATGAATGCATATTGTTTGTTTATGATGGTCTGTCATGTCCCAGTAATCTATTAACCGAGGAAAGCATTCTGAACGCGCCCTTAGATAGCATGAAATATTTATGAGATCCGCCCAGGCTGGCGCTGGAACCAGGGGATGTAGACGATCTGAAGATTCGATCTGTTTCAGGATATTCATGATGAAGTTTGTCTCGGTTTACTACAGTCTTGTTATTTAAAGAAAAATTCCGAAATGTAGTTATTAGCCAGACTCTTTTTTATGTTTTCATACTGAAATGTAAACGAGGTTGTGAACATTAAAATATTTGATTACAAATATCTTGCATTTCGATCGAATACTTCGCTACCTTTCTACAAGTGGAGCCCGCTAATGCCAAGTGCCGGAGCAAAGTTCTCTCGGACAAGATTGGAGATCGGGCAACACAAGTGAATTCTTTAAGTTCAGTGAAAACTCTTAGGATATTTGTGTCCGTTTTTCTATCCCACGCTCGATCCGGTTCCGTATGTTTGTCGAAATGTAAAGATTTTCCGCTATAACGTGAATTGTTTTGCCAATTTTATTCAGTTTAAACGCCAAGGTTTTCTTCTATTTAACATAAGTGTCCTTACTCATTCCACTTAACTTTATATTCTAAACATCATTCTAATTTAGATTGTAAAGCTTATTCAATGTGAACATTAATTTATTAATATTATTATAATATATTTTCTATTAAATTTTGATCATTTTGAGATTCAGAATGAATAAAAGACGAAAATGAAAACGAAAATAAATAAAATAAAAAAGTCTTTTAGAACATTCATAACCTCAACATAAAAAGTTGTTATCATGTTCCCATTCTTGATTTAATTGAACCATTACATTTAACAAAATGATGTCAAGAATGTTAGATTTGATTTATTTGCACATTTTTATGAAAAACATACAGTTATGACCCTTAACATACCCTATATAGTACCCATACTTATTGATAAGGTTAGACGTTGTTTTCAAGAAAACAGTTTATCTGAAAGTTATTTGGGAATAGTCGTAAATTCCACGAGAAGTTGTTAGAAAAATAACAAAATCCGGCTGAAACATGATACGATTAACATGACGGGGATGTGAGCTCGCTTATCAAAAATACTTATAAAAATATTATGTTGTAAAATTGAATTCCTGCCTTTTTAATATTTTCTGTTATTTGTATAGTTGTGTATAATTTACAGAAGGTTATCTTTATCATAGTATGCTGTCGTAAAAGAGAAGATTCTTCGTCCTTTACTACTGGAAGGTTTTACCGTGAGCACTTAAGGGATTATTTATTATATTAAAAGTCAACCTCTCATATAATATACAGAGTGTGGATATCAAATAAAGTTTTATTAGCTCTTGTTGTACAAATTAGCGACATCTCCGCCTGACCAGAGCTGATAACACATGCCCCTCATGTTGTACCGACTCATTGTAAACCTAATTTTGTTTAACGACAATCCTTCATATCTACTTCATTACAGTAAAAGCCCTTTACCGGACGAGCTCTGTAAACTTGACTCCACTTCATAATAATACTTGTAATGTAGAATTAACATTTCTGGATACAAAATGATAAATGATTCAGTTTATAAAGATCAAGGTTTGCCACTAAATCATGATAAGGCTGTCCCAAAAAAAAACCCCTCGCCTGAACCCCGTTAGACCGCCGCCATTTGTCGTAAACAAAAAACAATCTACAAAACAAACATCCACCTTAACTCCGAAATTCATGAAAAATATCACGGCCACTTCTTAAACCGACCTGAATAAATAATATTACTTGCTGGGTTTCCATCAATCCTGAAACTCCTTAGTAAGTGTCTATTTTTAGCTTTTTATATTAAATCCACCTTCATTTATTGGAAACGAACCTGCGAAAATATATTAGGCAACAGCAAAAAAACATTTCTACATATTTGTAAATGATAGGTTTTAGAGTCGTAATGTTACCTTCACTTTATGACGATCCAGAGCTCATTTATTTTCTCTATAGCGGACTTTTTTAGGTAATTATATGACTATCGTAATATTTGACAAAATAATATTCCGACCCGTCCTAAAGTGCTGTGCCATCATCATACTGATATTAAAAAAAAAGTGTTTATACAAACCTCAGAATCCTAAGAGTCAGTCCTGAGTGACGTTGGACCTTGACCTTCATTAAATATTAATTTATGTCCTTTAAGATTCTTATTCATAAATGGTACCTAAACGAGATTCTTGTTTGACGACCTTACACCAGTTTGTGTGAATCGTCTCAGAAGTTTGTTTAGTAAGAACTGCTGGCTAACCAAGACCCGTCTTTATTAACACTCCTGTGAGTTCTTTGATTCCGATCCGACATTAAGTTTGTTAAATATTTTATTTGCAAGGTTGTGAGGTCGGGTTGTGAGTGCTGTCCACTTCTGACATTACCACGTCCTCAGAACCTGCTGTAACAAATTACACTTTAATATCCTTAATTTATTCGGATAACATTTCCTTTTTCTTTTATATCGCGTAATAATTATTGATTTATAAATTGTTTCTCATTATTTTTTCTTTACTGATATTATTTTCTCTTTCAGGTAAGCTACCAAGTTTGACTTTTGTCAGTTTGCTCTTTATTAGAGGAGTTTCATGATGAGTGAGTACAAATTCAATTTTTTTTCCCTTCAACTACGACGGTCATTAAATCATGAAAACTCATAATTAATATTATCTTACCAGAATGTAGAGGGATGTTTTAAGTACAATATAAAATACACTTTCGCCAACTCGTGGATCTAATAAAAAAACATATTGAAGCGGCGATACCAGGCACTTGTCCGCCATAATTGACTCGGAGTCCGTTGATTGGTCGGTGGACCGGAATGACGTCACCGCACGGACCAATTAACATTATTTTTTCAAATGTTGAGTTTGGAATTCCAAATGACTGATACTTCTGTTGTAGAGTTGTTTGTGTTCAGACGGTTGTTACGATATAAAACACGATTAAAGTTGGTCTGTCAGATGTTTTAGCGAGCTCGTCCGTCTGCTCGACACCTCTATGCTAAACGTTCTCCTATCTCTAATAGTTTGGTTTCTGAAAGTTTTTTCGGGCGCTGGAATTTTACTCTGAACATAAGACAAGAAAAAAGGCTACTGATAAAAATGTGAGTGTTCAACAGGACTTCGGTAACACAAACAGAGGCGCGGAATATCATTAAAAGTTCAGCAATTTACATTTTTTATTTATATTTGATTTTATAGAGGCGTTAAAAAATTAAGACAAACACAATCAACTAACAAAAACACAAAGCGAAATGTAATTAAAGCAATGTGTATGCTAGTGTAGATTTTACTCACTTATCTTAAGAACTCGATTCCTAAATACGAATCGTTTGTAACTGCGTGTGAAGAGGCCTTTGATGGGAGAGGCGTTGGGGTGGGAAGGGAGGCGGGAGCGTCTTGATTACCCTCCTAAATTAAATACACAGTTGATAGAAGCCTACAGGGTGCTATGTCATGGATATTGGCTTGTTTTCGTCCTAAACTTGGAATATAATACCTCGTTTTTTGTGTCTAATGTTTATTGTACAAACAATACTACATTTTAAAAACGTTCTTTGATATTAGTGTTTCCATTAAAACACAAAGTGTTCTCAAGTGTCGATAACGCATTCTTTTAATCTCATTTCTTATAAATATACAATTTTCATATTACTATTCAATTGAAAGATTCTTATCGCTCGGTGTAAAGTGAATTAAATTTGTACATGCTTACTTATTGGATAGAAAAAATCTTGTGATAAATTCTTTCATACAGGATAAGTGGAAGGCCGAAACATTGACCTATTAGGAATGTTTGTTATGTTACGTTAACTGCTGAAGTTTTCAGCTCGTGAAGTCTCCGAGTACTGGGATGTGTGTATCTTATGTATGTATGTTTGTTTGTTTGTGTGAGTGTAATAGTTGAACCTAATGTGGCTTTCTCATATCGAGTTCCGAAGTCAGCTGACCTCAAAGAGAAATGAAAATAATAATCGTTCCAACCCTCCAATATCAGTGTAATGTAAACGGGCTGTGCATTTATTTGTAATCTTATTATGTTTCTTGTATTATTTTTCTGCCCTTTTGGCGTAAAAGCGAATTATTCTGCTTACTGGGTCTATATAGCAAGGGTCAAATGTTGAAATAAGAAGCACATGAGAAACAAAAATACTGCTCGTTTGTAGCTATTACTGTAATGGTGTTGAGTTATTTATTTTCCACAAGTTCTCATGGAGTTCACCTGTTCACAATAAGTTAAATAAATGCTTACTATAGAACATGAATGTAATAAAGAAGAAGTTATTTAAAAAAAGAAAATAATTTTGTTTGTAATTCGCTATGTTTGTAGACGTGGACGTTTTGATTTACCGCTAAATAGTTTAAAAACAACAAAACAAACTAGCGGAGGGGCCGTAAACTCTTTTAGTCGCTCCATTATCAACGTATTTACGAGTCCGCTACACACTGAACCATATGAAAACTAAAATCAACCTTATGACTCTCACAATGAGTCGTACGAGACTGGAAAATGTAATCCTACCTTCGTTTTACACCAGCGTTTAAGTAAAACATCGTAACAAAGCAAAAGGTACTGTCCGTTTTAGACAATAAGAGCCAGGTGGCAGGTCTTATTATTTGTGTGTGTGTTAGCACTTAGCGTCTCATTGTAGCCCATCCGTCTGTCTCGATGACAAATTGTTCACTTCACACGATTAATGTAGTTGTGGCGCGTGTTATGGATTTATGTTTAGGAATAATGCAATTGTGATAAGATATACATTACAGTCTGCGAACTAGGACAGGCACGATAAATGTTTGGAAGACTTAAAAGATCTAAGGAGATCCCGACAGAAATATATCATGGACGGTCAGGAAGTATTGGTTCATGAACAAAAAACGATTTCTTGAGAAATATGTCAGTTATTTTGATTTATTATATTAGAACGAATTCAAATATCGTCACTGTCGTCTTTGTCGGAACTATCACCGCTGGCGCTATTTGAGGAGTCGTCGCTGAGTGGCACCTTGTAGTCATAGAAGAAATGCTCCCCATGAGGATGGTCCAGGTCGGTGTTATTCGCGCAGCGGAAGTCATGAATTTTCACAAACACTAAAACATAATGTCTAAGAGCAGTCCGAAACTAAAATATACATCAGGGCTGCACAAGGACAACGGATCATTCATTGACGACCAAGAATAGTTCGTCTTTTTCCTCTTTTTTTTCTATGATTTTCCTGAACTTAAGGTCTCTAGTAAAAACCTCTAAACTTATACTTTAATGAATCTAATCTAAGAACCCACTCGTTCCATCCTGACAGTTCCTGTAATGCATCATACACGTGCTCTTGAACGATCTTCTAGCTCGCTGGTAGCCACCGCAGATCCACTTGATAGAAGGATCTCGCCACTTCTTTACCATATCGTCTGGGCAAGGTGTGCATTTCCGATGCCATTTTCTCCTGAAGTTGGTGTATATATAAATAAGTTCTGAGCATTCTCTGTCTTATTGCAAATTAATCGTAGCATTTTTCAACGTTTTCAATTTTTGTTTATAAAGCAACTATTTGTAGTCACATTAAAATATTTAAATAATAATATTTCCGAAATGTAAACAATTTGTCAAACAATTCGATTACATAACATCAGATTTAATGGTTCGTATGATGGGAAAGCTGCGGCTTGAAGTTTCGATCGCCAGCGAATGTGAACTTGTGGAATTCAATAAAGTGACCACAGACGAATGGTAGAAAATGAAAATTCGCGAATTATATGAAAGAGTGTACGTGTGTTGAACCAAACAATAAACTAAGGGAAACAAAATTACAAAGTTACACTTTAGATTAACGTTTTGGACTTAGAAGAGTCTAGATACACGTGTATCAAGTGTGTCCCTTGCTCTATAATGATTTGTGTGCTGTTGGTATGTCTGTGCACCTACTATTCCCTTCGACTGTGTCCGCTCATACGGAATCCATGATGTTCGCTTATCTTACGAGCTACAAAACGTTTTAAATGAAGGCTCTCCGTCGCTTCCTAAGAATGTTTCTTATTGCTAGTATAAGTGTCTGTATGTACGTGACCATACCACCCCCTCCTCTCGGTACTGGAGACAGGCTTCTTAGATGCGTCAGTATCGGAGGTCAACTCGTGCGTCGACAGCTCCAGGCTCTCCTTGTCCACGTCTGCGCTGTCGCTGTCTTTTCCTTTACAAATTGGAATTTCTTATGACGAGACGATAGCAAATCATATTAATAATTTTTATTTCATTGAAAACTTTGGTTTTTTACAACACTTTTGTTAAAGACGTTCCTTACGATTGTACCCTTTGTTTTAATGTAACTTTTCTGACTCTAACGTTTTTACAATACAGCCTTACCCCTCGCTTCGTCTGAAGAAGTCGATCTGTCTTTTTTCTTCTTTTTTCCGCTCCGCCTGAGGTCATTTTTAATATTTTCTATTTTGGTTTCATTCGGTATTAGAGAAACCGTGACTTCGACTATAAAGTTGTTTATGAAATAAAAGTAATATAGATATTTATTTTAAAAAAAGCATAAACTTTGTACTCCTTTCATGTAAACATAATGTAGTTGAATTAGTTTCCTTATATATCCGTTTACTTACTAAGAGCTACTAACACAATGCAATAAATCAATTCGCGCTTCACCATGTCCTGTGCCTGTGCCACGTAACTTTATAAAATTAACAATCCTAACGCCTGCCGTAAACTGAGGTATTGAACATTTTTATAGGTTTTCAATATTTTTACGACACACTTCATTGTATATTTCAGAAAGGTCGCCGTGTACATAAAATCGTATAGAAATAATGAACATAGTTTCGGTGACTGCTGTAAGAGAACACTAATCATAGCACCGTCCGTAGTGCATGAATATATTTTCATTTCTTTGCATTAGCATTATTACTGTACATTATACAGTTATAAACAATGTTCGATCTCGTTGACTCTGCTTACGGCACCAATTTAATTCCTTATTCTAATTTTTGTATTGAGTTGTCTCCTTTTATATTGTAAAGTCTTTTGCAAAAGTTGTCTTGTTAGTTATAAATTTAAGAAATTTGTCGCTTTTTATATTAAAAAAAATGTTTGATTATTCTACAAACAAGGATCTAAAATAAAACTTTATTTACAAATAAATTATAAACTAACAGTCACCAGATATACATATTATATATGTATGTATGTATCTGTATACGTGTACATATATATCTGGAAAACTAATTCACAGAATGTCGAGTCCTGTGAAGTAATTATTCACAGTAATATATGAAATTGCGACACAAACCGTATTTGAGAATTTAGAATTTAATGGCTTTTGCGGTATTAACACAGGTGATTTCAATTCATCGAAATTTTGTTAATTTATTATCATCGGAACTTTCAGTAAACGTTTATTACAAAAATGTAGTTGAGTTTTAAGAAGAGGGTAGAACGTTGATATTTTTGCTAAGAAAAAAGGGGCGGGTTCGAGACCTGACAAGTACCGATGTGGTTTCCATAGTCATGCACTTCCTAAGAGTATCTAGACACTGGTGACGGAAACCTGGACTTATAATATCAAATTATAAGTTTGAAATCACCAAACCGTCTTAAACAAGCGTGGTGATTAATGCTCAAACCTTCTCCATATGAGAAAGAGGCTTTTGCTCAGCAGTGGGCACCGATAGACTGATGATGATTTTAGCTAAGGATTTGTGTCTTAAATAAAGCAGAAGTCTTTTCAGGTTGGAATGAAACTGCTCTGATATTATTAAACTTTATAAATATAAAACCAATGCCTTCCATGATAGGCGTCGTTTTTGCAGCGGTGGTCGTACAACTTCACGAACACTAAAACGATTTAACGTTGATTCCAAGTTAGTACCGTCCATGTGACTGCTTATATTATTTTAAGGTAATGAGTTCTACGATACAAGAACAGATAATAGAGATTTTTTTTTTTCATTAATTTCAATGACACATTATATATTGTTATGTATATATCGATTACTTTTAGACGTACTAGTTCCATCCTCACAGTTCCTGTACCTCATCATGCAATCACTCTTGAATGAGCGCCGAGCTCGCTGGTAACCGCCACAAATCCATTTGATGCCTTTATTTTTGTAATTTTTTAACATGTCATGAGGGCAGGGCGTACACACGCGATAGGTTTTTGTCCTGAAATAATTAACGAAATCATGAAAATTATTAAATGGTATATAACTCATAGAAAACATTCGCCATACGCCAGCCGTTTCTCCGTGGTTTCTAATGAAGACGCTTCAGAAGACTGACTTGTAGATATGCTACTGGATCCGTCACCTATAGAACTGCAAACATAACATTCGTTTTTAGTACACTCGTTAATTAATAGAAGTAGACTATAAAGTTGTTACAGTACCTTGAGTGAGAAGACAGACTGCTCTTTAGATCGCTTCCACTCTCACCAGAAGACCTAGAAGTATAGTCATACCAGTTGGGTCCTCTATGAGCCGCGTCCCCAAACGCCGCGACATGCTTTATATCGCCTTTATATCTGAGATAGTTCGGTGTGAGACCTTGTTCTTTACACTGAATCGCTGTGAGTCATATTCCTCTATTAGTGTATATAGTATAGAATAGTACGACTCTAACAAGCATTGCTTTACCAATTCTGATACCGAACGCTCCTTGTATGAGAAAGATTTAACCATAACTCCGAAAGTTACAGACAGAATTGAATCATTTTCCTTTCAAATGCAACTGCAAGTGTGCTAGAGATTTGAGGTCTGAATCGAGTTACCTCCATATATTTGCATTTAAATGCGTCTACGTATGTGAATATGCACATAAAATTTACTGCACCTACATTTCTGATGGATATAGCTAAATTCAAGCGTACACGAAGCACAGCCCGCCGTATTAAATGAAAATGATGTCAAGAGTGGGCTAATGTGAATACGATTTACAAAAATGTTTTTCTACTCTTCGTTATCTTTGTCCAACTTATATTTTAACGCAGTAACAGCATGTATTGCAACTTGGACTATTAAATAAAATTCTTACAAACCTACAAGTTGTTTTTAAATTTTTATATTAACGTGTAGTATTTCAGTTTTTTATTTGATTGTTAGAAAAAATATATATCTTCAATTAATTCAACTCTTTCAAATGTCGCACTATCAAAAAAAAATCTTGCAGTATAATAATTACGCAGTTTCATATCCGCCTTATTAACCTACTTCTGAAGGATTCTCCAAAAAATTTAAAAACCTAGTCTCGGTTTAAACAAAACCAGCCACAATAACTTTTATAAGGTTTTATTAAAAGCACTTACCATTAATTATGAGAAAGACAATCGGGACCCTCATTCCTTTCACAAAGACCTTTTCAACGTCACATTTTAGTGAAATGTTAACAATGAAATCTTTCTGACGATATATTTTTATTGCTTATTGCTAGTGAGCTACAATCGCATTTAAAGATTGCTCTTGCAAAGGTTGTGTTGAAACATTAAATGCTTCGTCATAAAACAAATCAAGAATAATATTATATGTACGTTACACTGATTCACTTTATATTACTTTAATATTTATGTTTGTGTATCGATTCATTTTTACATCAAGATATATGAAATCAATGCTTATAATGTATACAAGGAGATAGGGCAAACTTGTTTATTTTCATCCTTTGTGTTAATTGACTCCATACATAAAATTGTCTTATTTTATCTTCTGCTTGGGCTTCCTCCTTATTTGATTAGTAATTCTTCCGATAAACTAGATACATTATCTTCGTCATCTCCTCCTGTAATAAATCGAACATAAAACAAAGAATTGTAATAATTTCCGTAAAATAAATAGTGCTTGTGCAACCCTTGCAGTCACTAAAAGAGGTGCAAAATGTGAGGAAAGTGAAACGTAAAATGAAGCTCAAAAATAATAGCGTGAGTAAAAACTTGTGACTTATCTTATAAAGAAGACAGAAGTAGAATAAAGAACCTAAACCTGATAGTCCAATTAAGCACAAGGGTTGCCGAGACACAAGGAGTAAAGGCTTCCAAGGCTGTCACGGAAGCAGAAGCAGGCCTGACAATTGAGGTGATACTTGTCACCATCATACTGGCATAACCCTGGCCCTACAAAATATTTCTGTGTTCAGAGCGAAATTTAACTTCGAACACTAATATTTGAAATGTTTTGCATGGATGAAGACCATATAATATATATATTATGTCTAAAATATTTCAAATAAACTAATAGCAAAAAGTTTCAATAATACCGGTCTCTAATGTACTGTATTCAAAAGTAAACTGCATATTTTTTTCTTAAAAATCAAAATTAATGTTCTCGTAATTTTCTAACATTTATTAAAACTGAAGAAGTCGGAACGTTTTATTATAACATGACCTATAAGCTATTTTTTCATTTAAAATGTAGTTACGCACTTTATGTCCGCGAAACAAAATGTGACCTATTGTAGGCTCAAATTGTTTCTGAAAGATGTATACAAAAAAATTCAATGCGTAGTAAGCTCCGACCTGAGGGATTCTGTGGAAGTTTGATTAAATAGAATTTGCATGAGATCCGCGCGCCATCTGCTCTTGTAATATATTTTTAATTTATATCCCAAAAGTTGACAGGCATCTTGAGGGATCTATGGGCCTATGTTGTTTAGAAATTATAAACAACTCTTAGACAATTTTCTAGTCCACTTCCCGTTACATTACTCGTTGGTTATTAATGAAACTTAATTTATTTATATTCTATTAACTGAAAAACATTATATTTCAATTCTGTTTACAAGTGAACTATATTTCAATTTACCTGATCTTATTAAAGGTCTTCCTGAGACAGCCGAGGCGTGAGCTAGACTTTGTGGCGCTGTAAATTACATAAGTTTAAATTCAACAATTGGATGGTATTTGACAACTTTTGATATTAATTATTCGGATATCAATTGTCTTGTCAATATATATAACAATAGAGCTAAAAAGAGCTCGTAAACTTTAACTTTACTTACTCGAACCCGAATTCACGGCGTTGGCACTAGCTTGCGCATTACCATATTGTGAGTTAGCTGTAGCTTCAGCTTGAGCAAGTGCGTTTGATTGACCGCCTCCAAGAGAGTAAGGATTGTATGGAG
>DVQP01001955.1:0-13707 GCA_018231745.1 Danaus eresimus
ACGTCGGGATAATGTAGTTTTAAATTAATAAAAAATCGCGTAGTAATCCGAAAATATTTTAGTTTCACTCATGTCCATCGTTCAAGCTCCTCTCCCTACCCAACTGAATTTGAAACGAATCTGCTAGGGCTGCCTCCGACACACGTTCCAACAGTGAACTGACGTTAGTTCTTGACAGGCCTAAGTCTTTAAGCTGGTTGTAGAGAGATTTGGTTGTTATACCTCTCGCTTCTACTTCTACCGCGTACAAAATTACAACTAACATATTCCTCGTGGGTTCTTTTGGTCTTTGGGGATGTCGGTTCCCCAAGGAACCGTGAGCTATAAAAGTACAACGCGCTTTAAATTTCGCGAAAATAAAAATATGTCTGGTTTCGAGTGAGACACACAAATATCCTCTGGGAATTTATATTGCTTCTCATATGTATCCACAATTATAGTCCAATCCGAAGCCGCTTTAATAATAGAGTAAGGCTTGACGTTTGATTTAGTAGTCCTAGTGCCTTCTCTCACAAAACCTATTGATCACTGGTTTGTGGTTATTTTCTTTTGCGCTCTTGCTACCAATAGACTAACCGCTCCACGTATGATTTCTAAAACCTATCGTGACGACGCTAGTACTGACCGCTGTCCAGGAGTACCCTACATCCCAGCAGGAAATGCTTAGCAGTTCCAACTGTCTCCTCGGAGATGTAGCAAGTTTTTTCGGTACCTTTCTCCGCCTTACTAAATTACTCTGATCTAAGAGAGTCATCTGGAACGGATTGAGATAAAATTTTAGCAGTGCTGGCGACAAATCATTTTAGTGCTAATGGGATGCAAAAATCTCCTATGTCTAGCCACTCATCGTATTACATAATACGAATATTGTTCCCTTATCATTTTTAATGGATTAAACATTTTAACTAACAATCACAAAACGGGAAATACAACAGTCATACTTCAGCTTGCTTTACTTTTTGCACTAAAAGCACAATATTTCACTTTTTAAATGTAATTCAACTGACAAATCCAATTATGGTTCCTTATGAGAAGTGCAAATATACCTACGCCTAGACTAAAAGATATTGATATATATATTTTGGGTTATAAATATAACAAGTTAACTAATTTAAAGGGTTAAGTCATTTCATAATTAAAATTAATTCATTGGTTGGCTTTATTATGGTAAAACTTATTAAGGCATAACAATCTCTTGTTTCCATTGGTTAATTAAAGCAAACAATAGAATGCATAATTTAGCGTTTCTATCATTTGTTAAAAATATAATTTATGACGACATTAGAATTTTTTTTATAAAGTGACTTATAATAGAGTAAGAATAATATATATATATAGTGTAGTGTTGGAATATGAGAGGGTAGCAGTTGTCAAAGGAGATCGGGACTCTATTTCGTTCGTAACACACGTTTGTGTGATAAGATTAATCGATCATAGATTTTCACAGTGTGTCTAAATTTTTCCTTTGCTTTATATTCAAATTTGATTTTAAGATAAGTTTAAATAGAGATAGTTGGAAGTTATTAATTTAAAATTATTTTTAATCGCGTGTAAGTTTTATAAATTAACAGTGGAATTATATCGAATCCTATTCACAAAAAAAAACTGATCTTGTTTTAAGAAAAATATGATTGAAATGTATGCAGTAAAGCCTCAATTTCGGTTACAAACCAAAATGCAATCGCAGTTGTGGTGACTTTTTAAATAACCGGCTAAAATGTCGCTTCCTGTTGTTTAATACCAGCAAGGTTTTGGGATTCGGATTCGGGATTCCACAATAAGAGCAATTTGTCGTACAAGGATTAATATAAATTTTGTCCCGACTCACCAGCTCTCACAGTCATTTTAATTCGTTTAATTTTATATAGAAAACTTGACAAAATTTGTCTCTGCATTATATAAAAGAAGATTTTAAATCACATATGGGAAACGCGGAAAGGTTGAGTATTTTTCAAAACTTTCGCAATAAAATGGCCTCCTCGCTTGAAATGTAAGCTTTTCAGCGGTACGCCAAAGACGGTCACACTGCCGGTTAGTGTTTTGATCCTTTTCACGTGCCATTCCATTTTATCTTTACATTTCTTAGCGTTTCTGATTTTAGTGTCGACTTAAAAATTCTTTTAAAATGACATACACATATTTTTAAACATGGACTCATTTCAATTTGTACTTATAAAATAGTGATTGGTTCACAAACATTGTATTTAATCATGGTTTCACTTAGGTATCTTTTTATTATACATATTTTATTTATAAAATTTTCGAGTGCCCCTTAAAATGAAGCTATTACTATCGAATATGCTGTTTTAATTAATTATATTATGACACTTCACGCGAGGTTTTGGTTACTTTACAGCAACCATGATCACGATGGTAAATAGTAAGACTAACTGACAGAAACTTTCATCTTGTCCGCCCGTGATCTCAGCTGCTGTAAAGTGACCGAAACGTAGAGTACAATGTCAAATAATATTATAAATTTACATATTCTATCCGAAAATCATAGTTTCAGACAAGTTTTATATTAAAATATTTTGTTTAAAAATATCTAGGACAATATTCAAATATATATCATAAATACACGTGTTATTCAAACAGTATCGCTATCTAAAAAAATATTTTTATCAAAATTGCAATGCTTAAAAATCACTGTCATAAAGATCCAAACTGCCAAAACTTGTCGGAATTTAATAAAACAAAATCTAAAGCTGTGTTTGAATAAGTTTTAGCTTAAACAATTTATGTTATAAAAATCAGATTTATCTATTAGCCTATTTAAACGAATTAAATCAGAATTTATCTAGATGGAGATAGAAAAACGCTGTAGCAGACCAAATCATTATAAAAAGCTCTCGGTTCTCGAGTTTGTTTGACGAGAGATCATCAAACAGAAAAATTCTTTTATAGAAAATGCGGGGAAACGTTTTTATGTAACAAAATGTATAAATATTTGTCCAGACTCGACTGTCATTTTCAATTAATTAAATAAATTTATAAGTGCATCAGTGTTATTAAATTCAATATATTGTATTTATGTTACGTTAAGTTTTAAAAAATTTACACGTAATAGTATCCGTTAAAATAATAAGTATTAGTTAAATTTATAAATGATTTATATAAAGATAAATTATTAAGTGAAAAAAAAAATCATAGGGGAAAGACGTTCCCTAAAGAAGATGAATATATATTAATTTATATGAGGCAATAATGAAGTCATATGAAGTCCTCTATTAAGGCCGGTCACGTACTCCACGTCCAAGGTCGGCTGAATTACACAATGTATGTACAGACTACATCTGACCAGCTTAATATATGCCGCGTTTGCTTATATTACTACTGAAACATTTCAAAGCTCTTGTGTCCTAATTCGATTTACATATACAATTACAGAAGAGACGGCGTCCCGAAACTTTATTAATATATTATATTATCAGCTGATTCTTTATAAATTAATAATAATGGTAGATTTAAAGGTAGCTATATCCACTTATGAATATTTCAAAGATAATTATGGATTATGATTAAGAAAGGATAAGTTAATGAAGGAAAAGATTGGATAAAAGGTAAAGATTCGCTTTGAGGACTCTGATTCACTTACTGATGGAATGAACTTAATCGGATTCCACACCGCTATATACATATCTGTATTGCATTGGCTCTTTACTCGGTTCTTATTTATATATTAAAAAGCGTCCGTAATGCTTTTTATGATTATGTATATAAATCTTAGATCCTTTTGTCTGTGGTATCAAAATATTATATGTGACAGCCTTATTCAGGTTTTCGTAAAGATTTATAACCGGAAAAATTAAAGTGCGAACAGTTATCATAACTAAATTTTACAAATATAATCATTACCAGTACATCTGTATATTATGAACATTACTAAGTTTTGATAGCCGTCATTGACTTGAATAAGATTCATTTATTTCTATATAATAGTATGGTTTTTTGGTAAAGACGAAAGAAATCGGTGACTAGATTGTATTTTACAAATGTATAATCGGAATTTAATAAACAGCCAAGCGTGTGGCGACTAATTGTAATATGATTACTTTTATTAAATGGATATCAATATTTTTATTATATTTTTCTGGATTTATCGACTACGGAATTTCTATATAACCTATATTAAAAGGTTATTGAATCAAAATGAAACTAATAAAATGATATTAATCTGTATTGAGACATAATCATATTAATGTTGGAGCGTTAACTCACATCATAAAAATGTCATACATTAAAAATTTGTTTTACCGAACTATAAAAGGATTTTCATTTACGATGCCAAAGTAATAAAAAGAATATGTATCCATTAAGTAAAACCTTGTTATTGTATATTAGAATATGATCACAGTTGATACCACTCCGCTATATCGCTGAACGTAGACTTATTGATTTGAAATAAAAGTTGTTGTGTTTATAAAAAAAACAAAGAACAGAAACGCGAATCTCGTTTTTATGGGGATCATTTTCTGTTTCAATCAAATATAGTTTTAGAGGCCAATCAATTTAATGCGATTCCAATTTTTATGTGGCTAAAAATTTATCGTTGAACTTTTAAAATCGGAAAGCAAAGGTCCTAAAAGAAACTACCGCTCACATTTAATGTCATATAAAACGGAAGTAACTGCCGAATGCCGCTGGAGCTGGAGTTTTTCCGATTTAAAAACACTGCAATGTTCAAGAATTGTGACGGTTTGATTCCACTGAACACAATTTAGCTTTGGAATTGTTCTACAATTGTAACTGAAATGAAAGTTATATGTCCTACACGATGTATGCTTCTTCGTTTGTGCTATCATTTGTATAAGTGGTTACAATATAATGATATTTTATAAAATTCGACGCCTTATTCAAAGTATTTCCATATATAACTTTTGAACTCGATGAAATATTAGTTTATTATAAGTCACTTGACAGCTGTAGAAGTTTTCTCATACGATTTCGGGCATACTATTTACAGTCTTCAAATCAAAATTTATCTTACTCCAACCTGAACAATGTAACAAATGTACGTAGCGTGAGATAGATTTATAAGTAAATTATAGTGTTCGTATACCAGTACAATTGAAATGCATCAGTCGTTGTGTATCTTGCGTAGTGGAGTTATTTATAGGAGTTGGATGGGTCGTTCGTTCTTTCGTATATGTTATATATATTACGTCTAACACAACACAAATTTTATAATAAAACGAATATAACATTTTTGTATGCGCCGTTTACATATTTTTCTTTTAATACTTGATATTAAAGAAGCGTAAAGCACGGAACCTAATCCACAACTAAGTTTTGTGAAGTCATAAGTTTCAGTCCTAGTTGTTATGAGCATTGTTACTTGTTTCAAAGTAGTGTTAGTATATTTAGTGAAGATATGCTTTGTAGTTCAATAAAGTTCAGCTAATACTTAAACATACGTATTGATAAGTAGCGCTACTTAAACAAGCGGAGGGATTTTGAAGGAGTTCTAATAACATCTACTACCTATCTGCTAAATAAGAGGAATTATAACTTTTTACATGTAATTTCATCCCAACCAACCAAACATAATCAGTTTTAACAAACTAATGTCCATTCTCGTAAATTGATAAGCACAAATTAATATTATATATTGTTAATAGTTAATTACAACCTTAAATATCACACGGTTACTATTGTTTGTGTCAATAAAGCCACAGTAATTAAAGCACAATTAAAACAAGCCGACACAAACGTCTAAATTATAATAAAAAGTTATAATCGGCGACACTACATTTTATTTCGCTGTTGTAGTATAATACTGATTTAATTATGTTATATTGTTTTTTTTTAAATCTACCTACAACTGGTGATATTCTTTTAATTGTAATTAATTGAGGCTTTAAATAATAATAGTAATAAAGTAAACCTCTAAAAAACTATCATAGTTAGAGTAGATAAAAATGCAATCAATAAAATGCAATGCAATAAAATCTAAGCTATTTTAATGTTACTTAAGTGTTTTTGAATAACTCCAGCTCAAATTTCACGACGTCACAGTCACGGGTGACGTTTCGAAATTTGTAATTTTCATTAGGTAACAGTTTCTGTGCGGGTAAAGTTTAGTCATTGGTAACTTCACATCAGATAATGTGATCATCAAGTCGTTTCACTTGTGTAATGGGATTGAAGATTATGAATATTAATTATTTCTCGCATCCGACGGCATGTTTAACTTGTGATACATTAAGTACGTACAGTTTGTTATGATTATCATTATGTTTTTTATTCTGAGTACTAGTGAACTTTTGTTTTTATTATCAAATAACGTATTTTATAGGTAGCCATATTATATAATACTTTATATAAATGACAAAACAATCGAGTAGCTATGTAGATACAAGAGATCGCTAATTAATATTATAACAAGTCACCTTTCATTAAAAATATATTTCAGTCTTTCATTGTACTCTCATTACCTTTTATTCAATCAATAAATTTGACACCGTCAATAGTACTATCCTGATTGGTTAATCGGATTAGTCGTGGTTTGTGGTCTCATATAAATTACAATATAGCCCCTAAACATTAAATTCATTGCACTAAAATCTCTGTAATCCTTTGATTAATTTGAATAGTATCAAGTCATAAAGCAGTTTTTTTCTTTAAGAATCCATTTCGGGACTGCAGTAGAAGTTATGAATGCTTAAAAAGTTTTTAAGAAAACTTTAATGACAGAAAGTTTACGTCGATCGTGTTGTGTAATTAAAATATATATTTTTTCTCCCACAAAAGACTTCTCTGTAGTATTAGAGAGTTAGAATTCTAATTGGAAGCATATATCTATCGATTGCTGTAGAATTTTGCGATATGTTTACCGTAACAGTTGTTGAGTGGTTACGACCAATCGCGACACGAGTGTCAATCCGTCGACGTTAGTACGGAATTTGTATTACATTATTACACAGAAATTAGACATAATTTAATACAATTCTTCGTAAATTCTTGTTACAATTATTACGCTATAAAAGATTATAAGCTTTTTTTTACTTTGGACTGATGTTTTACGATACTGTTATGCTTCTTTTATATATTAAATGATCCGTTAATACGTGTTATTGGTAGCCTTAAAAAAATTAAGGAAGTTTCATGAAAGCATGATTTCACTTAATACATTTTTTGTTACGAATATGTTGATTTTTAAATAAGGATGAAATAATTTTAACAAATTTTTAAATTTGTTTAACAAATTTTCTTTGAAACAGAAATTGACTTTCAACTTAAAATAAATGGATTAATATCATATTGTTAAATGTTTCGTTATTTTGGACAAATAGTTTTGATAGTAGAAGATTTGTTTTTTATATATAAACTTAATATTGTTGATGTTTTTTTACACAATGACACCGCTAACAAAGAATACAAAAGACTTTCATCTCGCGAAAAAAGAACAGTCACTATAGATTCAGTGGAGGTGTAAAATAAAAGACAAGTTGAAGTTACCGACTAAGTGTTGTATACGACTCTGTCTATGTTGAATAATATAATAATGAACCCAGACATTTGTTAGTCATATAAATATACTTATATATAACTTGTTCTTGACTGAGAGAGAGACTGAGAGACATGACTACTGTTTCATAATGAAAAGATAAAATATTACTTTAAAGAATATATTTGGTAAGATATACATTGATATATGTTATCATGGGTGACTCTACCTAAAAATTATATATGTCCCGGAAGTTATGCGCTACAAACTAACGAAGGTATTGATATTTGTTCATGAGTAGATTCTGTTGACTCTGTTTCATAAATTCTATTGCATTGTTCTTCTTCCGACAACACTTATTTAAAAAAAACAATTGAATATGGTAAGTTATATATCCCAGTTAAAACTTTACATCCATATAGTATGTTATTACTCTAATAATTCCTCAATTACAATGGAAAAAAATGTTTTTAATATAAAACTATTTACACGACAGTACTATTTCATTGCGACTTTTTATAAAAATTCTGTGCTACTGCATTAGTAGTACTAGTATAGTTCTTAATTCCAAGAAATTTGATGTATTGATTCTGATTATGCAACAACCTTCAAAAAATATGCATATAAACGAAGCTCCAGTTGGCCAAAGTGCAGGGGATAATAAGTATATAAAGCATAAAAAGAACAAAAAATCAGCAGGTCATTAGTGACTCGATGTAAATGTTAGCCAACAAAAGCTCTAGACGGTAAGTCCTATGTATTTTTAGAAATAGTATGAATGCTAATTATAAACTCTAGCTTTTCACACTTGTTAACAAAATCATGCTGCCCACGTGAGACATTTTTAAAACCAATCAAAATCATTTACATAATTATTACCACATACTTAAGTAAAAAAAAATTGGTCACGATATCACAGCATCACGACCCTTATAAAAAAACTCCAAGATAAATAGTCTTTACAATATTTCAGATATGGTTCAGAACTCAAAATAAAATATGATTCTAAGCTTATTCCCTTGCGTGACTGCAATTTCGATTGAAAAGTTATATGTGTTGGAATTTCTGCCAAGATATGCAAATCTTCTCAAGGTTTTTGATGACAAGTCCTGGTTTGATATAATTCATCATACAAATATTGGTCCAATCTTTTATGGAATTAATGAAAATAAGATAACTACCAATCAACGTATAACTTGTAGATCTAGTACAGTTTTCAAAAAGCTTCTTCAATACATATTATAAAATTACTTCAGACTGTCTGTAGTCTGAAGACATTTTATAACATGTATTGAAAAAGCTTTTTGAAATCTGTACTAGATCTTCAGCACATTTTATGATATAAATAAGTGGTGATTCATTTAAACACAATATATTTTTTCTATTTTCGTACTCTTAAGGGCTAAAATCTGTACGTAAATGATATAACAACTAGTCACACTTACATGTCCAGTGTTTATCACAATTTAGATTGTATTTATATCTTATATTGAATTAAAATTGAAATATTAATATATGTATTAAAAAAGTTGAGAACCTCTTTAATAAAATAATATATCAACTAAAATATCTCAAAGAAATTCTGATATTTTCAGCTTCATGTAAGAACAATATTCCTAAACAATGCCCGTTAAAGAAGTTTCAATCTGCTTGAATACAAATGGAATGCAGCTAAGTAGGTACCTACTAATCAAAATGTTTACCAACCGTGTCTTTATATCAAACCAACAAAATAATCAATCAACGTACATTACAAAAGGAATGTCCAAAGTGGGAATTGCAGAAAACCGTGTGCAGGAAACGTGGCGAGCCGAGGAAAGCAATTTCCGTAGCGCATCAATAACTTGTCGGATTTATGAAGCTCTGTTTACCCAGACCTTTGATAAGGTTTTGATGTATTCGATGTTATTTTACTAAAGAGATAGACCAATAAAATAATTGGTTACAGTTATGAACTATAAATGATACTTCATTCCAAATATTTTCATCAATCACTGGCGGGGTAAAAAGGGATCAAGCCACGTTTACTAGTCGTTCCACAACAACGAGCACATATATTACCATCATGTTATTAATCTACAAGTTACTATGGTTAATTAACTATTTACTCATTAGAAATCTTCATTCCCGGGTATCCTTCATAAATGCATGCATAAATTAAATCATTGTACATCATTGTGCATCCTATTACGAATTATTGATGTGTTACTTGAAGCTGAAATAACTCAATTAGCGTTCAGAAATCAATTAATGATGTCTATCATCTGAATATACGTCCTGGAGTCTGATTTTAATAAAACAATAATATCTTCGATTAAATTAATTTCACTATTGGCTCCGATGTCTTATTGCCAGGAATGTTTTCAAGGATACAACCTAATATATTGACATATTAACTAACTATATTACATTCTTAACAAATTTAGAATGATAGATCGTTCTCTTTATAAATGACACCGTACTTAATAAAACATTTCGTTTAAAAGTTAAAAGGGCGTTAACCGAAAACTTAAACAATCTTTAGAAAGGGTTAAATTAGAAAAAATATAATATTAAATTAGACAAAAACGTTATCATTATCATCTTCTGATTAATATAATAAAATTCTGCTTTGGTGTTGGAAGAAATAAAAGTTATCACCGCGGGATGTTTTATAGCGCTACAAACTAATGGAAAATTGTTAATTGTATGAAATAACAAGGTATTCAATCCTTGACATAAATCTGAGGCATGTTTTCGAACTCTCAGAATATTAATGGTGAGAGGCCGACAGAAAACAACACCCAGTTTCAAACAGACGTCTATACAGACGGTTATTTTTAAAATCTCAATTTTATTGCAAAAGTTTTGATACCGAGAATGATCCGTCATATATGATACAATGACAAAAATACTGAACGTTCCTAGGACGACATTCTATAAAATGGCCGTAACGTCGTTTGATTAAGACACGTCAAATTCGTCTTAAAAATTAATACTTACGGGTAATGATTTTGGACGGTCGGATATAGATGATAAAGTCACTCGGCGTTAGAACACAATTCACTGTCAGTGGGTCAATGGTTAGGAGTGCGGTGTGGAAATAATTAGCGTGTAAATTTAGCGCAGCTTCGCGTCTGAAGCGACACGGCGTCGCAAGATGAACGGTCGGTGGCGACTGGTGCGTCCCGCCGGCGCCGTGCGCCGCCCGCCCCTCGCCTTATCACGAATAAAATTTATTTAATGGATAATCGCCCAGCCGATGGGAATCCATTGAAATTTTCACGGTTTTACGGTGCATTTATTAATAATTGAACACGATTAATGTATTAATAGCTGTCTTGTTCCGATAATGTTTCCATTATCTACGTTTTATACGGAATGGGTTGTAGGTTCATAAACTGTCTTTTATTTCATTGATTGCAGCTTGTAATTCATTATTGTTTTTATTAATAATGCACATAAATTCTTAAATATATATTAGTTAATATTGAAACAGTTTTAATTCCTAATTTACATAAGAATTATTGGAAATTTCTTTGACATTGGACGGATGCCATTTAATATATTTAACTGTTTGATATTACATATGGAAATCAATACAAATAAATTATAGGTCCCATGTTAAATTATTTGTGATCTATAGTATAAAGTGCTTGTATTATTTAAAGTTAAAAATTTGTTACAGTAATGACACAGAACTCTAAAGTTTAATCGTTGGTTTCAGTGATCTTAAAATAGATATACGTATTTCAATGTTAACTATATTTTGAACATTCTCTTTCATACGATATAAGTCGACATAAATATAGAAATCCATCATTAATATAAAACAGAATATTATGTTATATAACTTTAGTTACCACAATTGTTTGATGCCAGAATACTGTAACATTCATTTTTATCTTACTAAGTCTGCAATCAATTTTTTTAAAAGTGATTAATTCCATTTAATGTTTACATTTTTTCTGCTATTGATTTTAAACAATTTAAATGTTCTTTTTCTGTTTGTTTTCCCAATAAAACATAGAAATGCCTGTTCTATATAACCAATCAAATCGATGAATAAATTATATATAGATGTAGAAACGAAACTGGATAATTTATCCCGCTTACCAAATTACATTTAGGGATGTCACTTTATTTTTTTGCGTTTCACTTATTATATTATCTTCATATCGTTAGAGTGTACTAAGCTATGGACATTCGATTCAAAATCATAAAATCGAACATACCACTTTCTGAAACGTTAAAATATATTTTGTATTCTAACCCAATAATATATAATATAAATCAACTCCACGATTTAAGACACAGGATAGAATCGTGTGGAATTTTCGTGAACTACAAAATCATTTATGTTACCAGTATTTGTCAACAGTCTTTTTATTTAAGGCATAGGACTATATTTATAACAAAAGTTTGTTTTTCTTTCTTTGTTTTAAAATTACTACGATAACTTCTTACACAAAATAACTTTAAAGAAATATTGTACATTCCAAGCATATATGACAATTGATAACACTATCCTACAGATATTAAAAGACAAATGAAAAATTATGTTCCACTTTGGGAATTTGTGTGCTTACCAGCTGTTTATGAGCTCTGGGTACTACGACCATGATTGACCATGATGGCTCCACAAAAAAAAATTTTTCGTCCAAATAAATAATTTTCTAATAAATTACGTTCGAATAAATTGCGTAAATTACGTTAATAATTTACGTTCCAATAAGCTATAATAGGAAGTTGGCTAAGTCGTTTTAAAAAAGATTGTCGGAATAATTAATATTTATTATAAGTATAGGATATTTTCTCACTAAAATATCAGGCGCTAGATGATAGAGTCGAACCAAACTTTGAAATGAAATTATATCCCATCCTATAGACAAGAAAGCTGATAATAAATATATGAACCGTCATAATGTTAAATATTAATAATATATAAGGGTTAGGGATAAACTTATGCTTGAAAGGTTTTACTTTATGTTAAAGATGTTTTAATGTATCAAATAAAAATGTTTTTTCTTTATAAGAACGATAGTTCTTTTATAAATTTGGTTTTAAGTAAAGACACATTTTCACCACTCTGCGTAATACATAATTAATATATAATTGTTTTCAAAATTGAGTAAATATTTTACCTTCCCCACCAGAGCTAATGGTCTTTTGATAACATACAGGAAAGACTTGCTGTTATTAAATCACGTTATTAATCAAATACCTAAAACCTTTCTTCGTTTTTAAATAGAGTCAGAGATAAATTTAATGCAAATTATATTTTTTTCCTAAAAACCTAGAGTTCATTAACCCAAATAATATTATGTTTATAATAATTATATTATATCTAGGCACAGACATATATTATAGACAACATGGACCATTTTGAACTATGTACTCGTAGTTTGATCTATTTGGAAGTCTTTGTGCATACTATATTATATGAACATAAACAGAGGCTTTATATTTTGCTCTCCAGCTAACATGTTTTGTATTCATATTTAAAATTTGTATTTATAATGGAATTACGTTTGATGGCAGCGAAGCAAACAAAAAAAAACAACCTTATAAAAATTATATTCAAATTATAATTAGTTATTTCATAAGTAGAGTCTTTCAGTCAGCTATTGACTACAGACTGAATAAATGTTATTTCCCTTTTCTATTCCCACGAATGGCGCAAGGCGAACGGCTTCTTCTTCGCTCTCCCATTCCATCCAATGGCACTATATAATATTTTGGTATTTAATTTTACACTATTGTTGTACCATAAAGTTATGCCTTGCTTAGGCATGAATAGAACCTCCACCCATAGAACTGACTATTTAAAATCTTGCTTGTATACTGTGTTTCTCCATCTCTTTGATTTTCAAGGATAAGGTAGATGATTTGCTGCTAATTTTAATTCTCATTGGCTTATTCTGTATTAGATTTTTAATGTTTGTGGTAGTAATAACTTTGGGATAAAAAGGCTTCCAATAAATGCACATAAACTGAATAGATGCGTATTCAGGGAGTTCAGTATATAATACGGACGAATATTGTTGTTCTTGCTGAAGTATACTAATGACTGTATTTTCATCTTGAAGGTTTCTTAAACAATTAGAGTAAAAAAGAAATATTAGACGTATGGTTGAACTGATCGTGTTTTCCTTAGTAAAGTCTTCGTCATTGTTTGACTTGCTAAAGGATAAAACTAAAATGTGTCGGATTTACTACGCGGTTTTTTTATTAATTTAAAAACTACATTATCCCGACGTTTCGGTTACTTTACAGTA
>DVQP01001956.1:0-13704 GCA_018231745.1 Danaus eresimus
ATTATGTATATTAAAATTGTTTTCATATATTAAACTTCTTTTATTATTTACTTTCATAACCCAATGATATTACTTTAAAGCAATTAGTAGTTTACAAATACATTAATAAATTGATGGTAAATGTTTTATTTACATTAGCATGAATGATAGATGACTAATTATTGATTTGACATTACCGGAATTTCGCGTTAGTTTTAAACGTAAATGAATTATAAAGAATAAATTTCCTTACTTTTATGAATCACCGAAAGACCGTCATGCTCACGGCAGTATGACACAAAAATTGGACATCAAAGGAACAGAAATGTAACATACGGTGCGTATTAGGGAATTCATTTAATTATCTTCATTGAATGATGAATAAATATGAATAATTCATTTATTAATACCAGACCTTAAAGTATGTTATGTGTGATATGTCAATAAATTTATATAACTCATAACATTTCCGTATTTTAAATGCTGCTATTTAAAAGATGGATGTTTGTTTGTAATCTTCGATGAAGTCATTAGACAACTACGCGGTATTATAATCGTTTATGTTATTATATAGATAGAAAAAACTTATCCATTCAGACAACAATTGATATTTATAAAACGATGAAAGTAATTACTATACGTATTTGATATTTATTCGTAGCGTTAATGATGTGTATTTATATATACGCGGTAATTATATATGGCTTTATTCTTCACATAAAGATAATTAGACTGCCTTTTGATCTTTTTGTACATCATAAATTTAATGACGTATAAGATTCTATAATCGCTATGATTAGAATATTATCGAAGTGTCGTATAAATAGATAAATTTTAAAGTTTTTAAGTTGTAACAAATCCTGTCATGTAAATGGGTATTCTAAAGTGGTGAAGAGTGAAAACAAAAAATAACAATACCCAATAAACCTACCACTTAACCCAAATTTTGATAAAGCTATTGTCATTTATAGAACGCATCGAGTTACAAATTGAGCCCATAAAAATTCCATGGGGTCATAATAATTTGTGGTTTTAATTCTTATATACGGGGTAACGGTCATTTATCTCTGGAGAGGTATGAACTATTGCCATTGTTACGCCAAATAAGTGATATTAACATCAAAACAACGGGTGATAAAGATGTTGAACGCATTTAAAATCACTAGACCGTATTCATAACAAATGAAATTAATTACTTTTAACAGTTTTTATTCTTGTTTTTTAACATTTTTCCACGCTGTGTGATGTTTGAATTGTGCATGCTCTTAATAAAATATTAAGTAGTAATTCAATTATGAGCCAAAGTTGTAATTCACGTGTGAATGTACTTTTATTTCTCTAAACAAATAAAGGAAAGTTATAATGAAGAGAGTAATATCTCCCATAGTGTGGCACCTATTCATTTTGTCTCCCACGACGGTAAGACATTACTTAATAAATTATCGCAAAATTTTTTTTAAGTACCCTATTAATTTAATACCTTTCACTTGTACCGGAAATACAAATTCCAAAATATAAATTTATTAAACGATCTGAAGAAAAATCGAGAAATACGTATCATATAATGAAAAAACATTCAGAGTTATTAAATGTTTAAGACATGGTTGTAATTTTTTATCAGTTAAGTGATAAACTCGTATTAAAATTACTATAAGATTATACTAAATAAACGATGCCAAAATTTGTATCTGTTTAACTTTTAAATTTTACTTTACACGAGTAAAACCAGGTTAAACTAACCGTCAGCAATACAGGTCATGGGATCTGGATATATTGGGGTAAATTTATGGGGCTGTGTACTTTCTTATTTAAATTACTGATTTATAAAAACACTTACTTGTTAAAAGTCAATTCGTACTGTTTTATTTCCTTTCTTGAGAATTCGTGAAATTCAGTAAAAACATTCACGAATTTATATTTCGGTTTGACCTCTACACCCTCTTCGAGTTTGTCGTTTATGGCCTGTCTCCTCATTAGGATGCCACTGAGTTCCTCCGTCGCTGCCATTGTGCGGACAAAAAAGCTTCGTGAGAAACAAATCACGAACGCTCCTTACTATTGTACGATCTTGCTGAGACTGGCGCTCTGGCAGTTCGGCCGGTCCACGGTACTCGGTAGTCGGCAGTCAGTGCGACGCACTCCTAGCGCTGTCTCGTATCGAAATCGAGTCGAGGCAACGACGCAAACATCAAACGCGCTACAATACATCCAATACACACAAATAACTTGACTAAACAATTCCAACCTCCGCATAAAACGCCCTTCGTACTCACGATCCTGCTAATGCGTTGGCTGTTATGAATCGACACTACTATGATAAATGATTTTGTCTTAAAGTTAAAAGTTAAACCTTGTTTCATTTGAGCCGTTCAAGATCACGGAGTAGGGTTTTAAGTATTAATATTTGTAGCCCAATATAATGAATTTTTATCAAGATAAAAGATCTTAATAAACTGGACTTAAAGGTGTTATTTTTCAAAAGGTATACGTAAATTTATTAATGAATTTAAAAAACAAACAATGAGAAATAAAATGAAATTGTAGGGTAAACAAGTAAAGTAATATAGACTTTTGTTTAGTAGAAATGATAAAAATATACATGGAACCTTTTTTATTTAATAAAATACATAAATAACTTAGTACTTGGAAACCAAGACGATAATGTATTAGAAAAAGAATAAGAATCCGGTTTTAATGTATTTTTATTTTATTTACAGCTGATTCTCGTCAGTCAAGTCAAGCTGAGACTGGGATAACTTTACATTCGTTAAGTTGTTAGGTTTAATACAATATCCGGTTTATGTTAATAGTGTAGAATATCCAACAACCACTGCTTCCACAAGGGCTGAAGGTAAAAAAACGACTCGGCTAGAACTTCAATTGAAAAATGAATCATTGTGATTAATTAATTCATATGAAAAATGTTTGAGTAATTTTATTCGAAAAATAAAACCATAACGAAATTATATAGTTTACCATGTGTAAACGTTTCATGTTTGTCTACTAAGCCTGATTTTAAGACGCGCGGCGACACGATTCTAAAACTATTTTGTTTGCTCAGTTGATTAGATAGAGTATTCTGTAACATTCTGATAAGTAGTTGTAGATACGAATACCATTCATAATTAAACATAAAAAATATATTTATCTTGGATATTATGCAACCTCTAAGCCTATGCCATGAAACTTCATTTTGCTGGAAATTAAAATTGTGTTTTTTTTAATCTTTTGTATCAATCACATTAATTTGTTTCTTATTAATCCTTCCTACCAAAAATGAAGTTATATTATCAATGGAGTATACCTTATATGAGAAAGTACATATAAAAAATAACACATTACACTTGTACCTACCTAAATAGCCTATCGTAATAATGATGTGCCTTTCTCGTATTTACTTCTTTTGTATAACAAATAAGTGAATTTAAGTGTTAATTTAAGTAAATACAAAATATACTCCGGATAACGTCGCTTTCAAGAGATCTCTTACAGTTAGTTCGAAAGCAAGTGAACAGTAAAAAATGAAAATGTTTGTTGGTAGCGAAGGAATAAACTGAATTCGCATTTACACATCACAAAAGGATTTAAGGATGAACGCATGTTTCTTATTCCCACATAAACTGCTAAACTGCTGTAAGTTTTACGTAAATAGATCAATATAGTATACATAATTTGTTTTAGTAACACCATTGGAGTGCACCGGACTAACTATGGGAAACAATTAGAAATACAAGTTTTCAACGTACGTGTAATATTCTTAAATGAAAATGTGGCTCTTAAATAAATGAAAGAAAAAAGGACACAGAGATAACATTATTAGATATGGACTCCAAGATACTATACTACTAATTTACTAACTTGCACTACGATAAATATAAAATTACATGTACATTTGATTAAAGTACGATCTATTTGTGAAACATTTTAATTAACATCACAATTAATAGTGTCGTGTAATGAAAGTGTATTTTTTTATTCTCCAATATTTAATTTGTAAATGGTGTCAATATCCCGCGGGGTGGATTAGTGGTGCCCACTTAATGAATTTGTAAGCTTAGTGTGAGTTCATAAAGTTAACCTAAGTAGTTGCATACTGACAGTTTAGGAGTTTTCATACAAAAAAGCTATATAATCCTCTCTGCGAAAATGAATGGAAAAACTTTGAAACTGTCGGTATTTAAAGCTTACAATACAAACTCGTACTAGACAATTGGTATTAATTCACACGTATAATTCAGTCATCATTCGATATAGATCTTTCAACCATGTTAGCAGCATGAAACGACGCTCCAGGTTGGCTTGAGTTAAAAAAGAATCGTAATTTTACTTCTATTTTATAATAATGTTGAAATAGATATAAATCACTGGCACCTAATTTTGTACTTTGTCTGTCTAGATCCGGAAGTGTTGGAAGTATTGTAGATGTAACCCTAGAGGCTAATAAAAATTTCTCTAAGGACGAAGAAGTAAAAACAAAAAAACCTAAATTAGATTTACTCAAAAAGCATTTAATTGACTACTCGGCGAACTCAAATCTCCATGGACTTAAGTACATTGGTGAAAAGGACAGAAGTCTGTTTGAAAAGTGAGAAAAAAAACTTTAATTTTTCCAAATTATAATCCATTATTTACGCAATAAAACTTTAATTTATATTTGTTATTAGTTAATATATTTAAATTACCATAAAAAAAGAAGCTGTTTACAAATTGCTTTAAATAAAAGTCAGCGAAAACAACTTTTCACTGATAAGTACAAAAATGTATCTCTATATGGGTAGCTAGCTGATTATTTCCACTTCATGTACAAAGACAGGTTTCACACGAATATATTAGAAATCAGGTCCTCATAAAAGTTACTTTTACAGAATTTTCTGGCTGTTAATGTTTTCCTGTTCCTTAATATTCTGTATTGGAAAGATTCACTTAATATGGATAAAATGGAACGAAAGTCCCGTCATTGTAAGCTTCGCGGAAAAATCGACACCAGTTTGGCAGGTATTTAAATATTATTTTATTAAGGAAATCCATACCATAAAAATTTCCTTTATCGAGATATGTTACTTTTAATGTGATAAAACTATACTTTTTATTTATGTTTTTTTGTGATTTAGATTCCCTTTCCGGCTGTAACAATTTGTTCCGAAACAAAGGCTCGTCAAACGATTTTTAATTTAACTAAATATTATCATCTTTATGACGACGACATCACACGTTCAAATTTAACCGACAAAGAGTAAGTGGTGATGTATTAGGGTAAAACATACTATATATCGCAATTATCTAGAAAAAGTATGCTTCGTCCAAGTTTGGATCGTCAAACTACACGAGAAGCAGTTCCTGTTTCTCAAACAATAAGCTATTTTAAAATTATAGTGTGCGAAGATTTAAGAGTGAAATCTGTTAACTTTTTGTATGTAGTCCGACAATGCAAACACGCTGTAGTCATAAAGATGAGCTACATATTATATAAAGGCACTTAGCATTTAATATTAAGTAATTTTTTAAAAGAGATTTTTGTACAGGCGGCGATTATTCGAAGATGTTTCAATGGTTTGTGATGTGAACGTGGCTCCTTACTATGGAACTAAATTTTCTGATGCAAAAGAAACTGTTGAAAATATTAAAGAGGTTGACGAATACAGAACCAATTAAGGAATCTGTTGATTTACAATTTATTAACATGAAATATTTTTACATTGGCAGCTGTCTCCGAAAATAAATGATACATTTTATGCCTGTGTTTGGAAAAACTCTCTAAGTATCTGTTTGGAAGAATTTTTGCCGATCATCACTGAAGAAGGTGTTTGCTACACATTCAATACCTTGGGTGTTGAGGAATTATTTAGAGTTGAAAAGTAAATAAAAACTGTATTAAGATATGGAATTTTGTGGTCTTACTTTAACAAAATACTTATCACTTTTAATCCTTCGTAAATGTGTTGTTAACCAATATCATATATGTATTTATAATTTCTGCAGCCTCAATGGGGACTATGATTACTTAGACTATTCCAAACGAAATTCCAGTCTTTGGACGTTAGAAGATGGATATCCACCTGATAGTCCGGTAGAGACATACCCTCATAGAGGCATCGTGAGTATACTAACATTTATAATAATGTTTAATTTGCAGTTAGTTTTATACGAAATGCGAAATATCTGGTGACCTATTTGGCCCAATAACCGAATACCTAATAGACAAATTTATTTGTACGCCTTGTGGTGCCAAATCTCGTATCGTCCTGGTTGTTTCACAATCCTCTGTTCTATGTACTCACTTTTTTGTGAATTGAAATAATAATAATACTAACATTTTTTCATCAAGGGCAGACATCTCGTCTGCCTGTGATCACGGTTGCTGCAAAGTAACGGATAACAAGTTGTTAAAAATAAACGCGTAGGAAATCTTAAAAATATCAGTTTTATTTAAATGAATACTCGCGAAAGTCTTAGATGTCATTTATTTGAATAATAACTTTATTGAAAATATGGGTTTTTATCGTTATTTTGATTTACTAGATCTATTTTCAATAAGGCTAAATCAATACGTATTATAAAACAAAGTCCCTTGCCGCGTCTGTCTATATGTTCGTAATAAACGGAAAATCGAATGCACCGAGTATCAAACAGTTTTTACCACTCGATAGCGTGGTGTTTGAAGAAGGTTTTGGTACATAATTTAGTGAGTTTTTTGTATTTACCTATTTGTATTGTATTACCTACCTATTATTTGTATTTACCTACGTGAACATAAACGATATTTATTGAAGAAGACGGGAAAACATGAGCCGTCTGAGAGCTTTTAACGAAAACGACGCCTAAATGCTAAGGACATATGACAAAATAATATATGGTGGAATTGTGTATTTTCTATAGATCTGCAGAAAAATCCGTGGTGGCATATACTTTAAGGATACTATACCTTAAGGATAACATACTATATCTATCTTAAAACTTTTAAAAATTGATATACCTAAAACGTTTATTAGAAAGCTATTTATATAAATACGGTATTAAGTCTTATCAAAATAAATTACTTCATTTTCAAGCTGTAAATAGCTTTGTAAATAATTTAATTCGGGCGTACCATTTAAAACCTATCATAATATGAGTTTAATAATTCTCAAAATTAAATAGGCTATTTGACATTTTTTGTTAAGAGCCCGTGCGAAACCCGTGCTGATATCTACTACCTAGTTATTGATAAAATTTAAAAATAATGTGTATTGAAACATGTGATATCATTATTTTACAGGGTTTTGGCATTAAATCAGGACTGAATATATTTTTGAAATCAAAAGAAATTGATCAGGACTTCCTTTGTAGAGGTCCCGTTAAGGGATTTAAGGTAAACGTTTTTGATAAGTTACATCATTATAACACCTCAAAGATGGATAACACCATACCAGATTAACGAGAAAATGTTATGATTTTTTTAAGAAATGCGTCACTCAGTTATTATTAGTTTCTACATTAGTTTCTACATTCTACATTAAATATTATGTAATAATTTTTATTCAGATACTACTTCACAATCCGGCCGAATTGCCGCGTCTTTCAAAGCAATACTTCAGGGCACCTTTATCTCAGGAGGTGGTTGTTGCAGTAAAACCTAACATGATGACGACCTCTAAAGGCCTGAAATCTCTTGATTCTTCAAGGTAATTAAATAACGTAATATATAAAAAAAAATCTGAATAAGACATATATTTATAACTTTAATAGCGTAGAAAAAAAGTTGTTTTTTTTTTCTTTAGATACTGTTACTTTTATATAAATATTTAAAAGCTTTGAACGCGGAATACGACAAGAGAATGCAGAGTACTTTCATATGTGATTAATTTTCAATTTCTCTTATTATTTTTACTACAGGCGTCAATGCTATTTCCCAACGGAGCGTTACCTTCAGTATTTTAAAATTTACACACAGGCTAATTGTGAAATAGAGTGTCTATCAAACTTCACGTACGCTAGATGTGGCTGTGTTCATTTCGGCATGCCTCGTAAGTATTTCTGATATTATCGAACATAAAAACGAAAATTCTTGCTTTATTCGAAATTTTTATGCATCTATGTTAACTACATCGGCGTTCAGAGTATTTGGATTAAAAGTAGTCATAAAATTAGCTTAAATAGAGTCGTGAAATTTTTTTTTTTATATTAACTGTTAAAGTTATTAAAGCGTTTAATACCCTATGGATATGTGTAAGATTCAAATTGCAATATCAAAAGAAATCAACATAAATATAGCTTAATGCAAAGTAGATTATTTATGGTTATTTAGGATTTCACTTTACTTTGCTTATTTCCTATAAACTTTTAGTATAATAATTTTTTCACACATTTTTTTTACCTTTACGTAATAACCACGCAAATTTCGTTTTTATCAGGATTCTTTCTTAAACTATTTTATAAATTATTCAGATCTGATGTAAAAGTATTTCTGTCAGTGTTACTTCTTTGATGTTAATAATAATTGCTTTGTAAAAGACTGCAGACTTTTGATTGGTTAATTAGTTAAGGTTTCAGTATTGTTGGTAAGGGTCTCTGTCTAACCCACAATAACTTTGATTGCATTTTTCATAATTCTACTTTTCGGAAGCTCCAATACGTAAAATGAGACGAAACCTCTCAGCATTCCATGGATTCACCGTGCGGGTGTCGGATCCATTGCGGCTACTAGAGACAGTATTTTGTAAACATTCATTCAATTTGTACCAGCAATTTATAATAAAGACTATATAAAACCAATTTTTTATATAGATGGTCCTAAAATTCCGGTATGCAACGCCCGCAAAATCATCTGTATGAGAACAGCACAAAGTGAGTATCTTGGTTTATACTTTTTAATTTCAGTTTTTAAATATCACTGCTAACTATATTTTCAAATATTTTATATTTTAATAGGATAACCAAGCCAGTAACTAATATAATGTACCTAACCTAATATCTTGGTAGCAAGTGCATTATGTTATTTCGTAGAGACTGGTACATATACGTGTTAAATTCGTAAATATATATCTATGCATATAATAATAGTATCTGTATAAACTGAACTAAAGCATACTACATTTCAGTGGAACTAGCCACAGCAGAAATACAAAGTTATCTTGGAAAAGATACAACTGATAACGGTACTCTCAGCAACGCTTTGTTACTTGCTACAAAATGCAAATGTCTTCAATCCTGTACATCTATAGAATACGATGCTGAAACATCACAAGGCGATTACAATTGGCAAACCCTATTCAAAGCCCTCAAGATAGACATTAAACAAGAAGACACGGAGTAAGAACTATATTGTTATAAATTTTGTCAGAGGCTTAGCTCTTAATGGACCTTGTTTCAAAATGTCCTGATAATTAAGGTGGTATAGCGTACTTGTGGTCAAGTTACAACAGCTCGATCATGGGCTAATACATGGGAGTACTCTTACAGATCAGCGTGAAGTAGTCTTAAACGTCCGCATTTCATACAATGAGCGAGAGAGACGGGGACACTTTCACTGATCCCACTCTTTCTTGCCATCTTCTTATTTCCGCGATATCCTCCTTTCTCAGCAACCAAGGTTGTCAACGCATCTACAAAAACTCTTATCTTAAGAATGTCCATGAGCGACATTGATTACTTCCCATCAAGTAGACCGTATGCTCGTTTTGCCAGCTTTCACATAAAAATAACTACATCAAAGCTGAACTGTATTCAATGAGAGCCTTTATTGCCCTTGTTGTTCTCTCAAATGACTCTCTTGACTGTTGATGAGTAAAACTGTTAGCTCTTAATTATTTTTTACAAGGTGTGTAATATATTTAATGTTTTCCAAAAAGGGTAACACACGATTAGTGTAGAATTTTCTATGATTGAAGTCCAAAACCCAATCTACGATATTTTGTGAGAATTTGGATAATTGAATCTTATATCCCTAGTAAAGTTTGATTACTAAAGTAAATACTGACACTGTAACTCAACGGTGTTTATATAATACATGACTTATTTAAGAATGCCACTTCATTATATTTTCGAATTAATTAACCAAACCTCCTGCTGTAGTCTTTTTCCTATAAAAATGTATAATTTAGCATATCTGATCAAAGTTTTGACCATCGTGAATTTTATAAATAAATGTAAATTTTATTAATTTCAGTGTTTCCATTAGTCGGGTTTCGATTTTCTTCAAAGAAGACCAATTCATTACTTCGCGAAGATCTGAATTGTATGGTCAGACAGAGTTTTTAGCCAATGTCGGTGGTCTGCTAGGACTATTTTTGGGCTTCTCCATACTAAGTCTAGCTGAAATATTATATTTCCTTACCCTGAGGTAATAACACCTAAAACTTGCAAGTAAGATAAATATAAATTTTGATATACAATGTATTAATCACGTCACTTTTATTTCTAGGATATGGTTTTTCGTGGAATCACCGCCGAGCAAATTAGAAAGCATTCCCTAGTCAAAATAGACGTGACAATTTCAACTTATTTCAAATATCAACTCACTGCAGAAAAACGATACACAAAATTATATACGTACCGATTTTAGTAACTATTATACTTCGTTCTTAAAGTCGTTCCTGACAGATAATGGAAGCGTGGACCATATTTTCAATCTGCATTTTTTCCAATAATTTGTTTTGAATAACGGTTCAACTTAATATTATTATGAGATTCATTGCCTAAAATTAAAATAATTTTCACTCGTTCTATATGTAAAGGACATTACATCGTTCGATATAGATTTAAAATTGTGTGACACTTTAAATAGTTTTAATAAGTAGAGACTAGAGAAGAAATAAATTCTTTATGAATTGAATTAATCAAAATATGACAGAATCGTAAATCGGTTTAATCTTCTATCTTATAAAAATGCTGTCATAATTTATTAATAAGACCCATTTTGATATTTATATAATGTATACATTTTTACAAAAACGAAGGTAACTATATCATATACTTATTTCATAAATACGTGTGTGTGTAGTATTTTCCAGAAAAACATACAAAGAAAATATGTCTTGTATCCTAATTTTTTATATTCGCACCTGTCAAATTCTTCTCATTCATATATAATCGAAGCTAAACATAATAGCAAAACGGAAAATCAGAACCTTACATTCAAGTTTGCATCATAAAATCACGTACCGTTTGAGTTTTTCATTTAAAAATCAAAACACAGAAATATCAAAAAGTTTTATGAATGAAAAATAAGAAACGCTCTGTAAGCAGTTCCGCTGTTTGTGTTAAAGTACAGATGTGATCACGGCAAGCAGTGAGATTATTAGATATATCATGAATAGCTTAACACGGACCCATTGTATACATGCATGCATGCATATGCAATGCATATGTGAATGTAATTATGGCGTAAAAGTTTGAATCCTTAGTACTTTGGTAAGCGATTAATTCTTTCGATTCAATTCGAATTAATCATAATCGTCCGATCTTTAAGACATCAAAATGGTCATCACTACTTGTAGTAATTTTCTTGGTAAAAATCTACTTAAAATTTAAAGGCTTTCGATCTACCCTATTATCTTCAAATGATAATATTCGTGTAGATTATCCTTCAAAGGACCTTTCAAACGGTCTTGTTTTCTTAAAATCATTCGCTTGCATATGTTGTGTAGCACGTTCGTACTGGAACATTGGTATGAATATTATAAAATGATAACCAAAATGTATTTTCCTGCAAATGTTTCTAAAGTGGTTTCTGTAAATCTAAAGTTGCCAAACCATATTTACAATACACCTATTGTAAATATGGTTTGGCAACGTGATGGCGTGACTAACAGTCAGAAATTCTTTAATTTAGCGGAGAATTGCTGTAACGAGGGTTTTGTTTTTTGTACCTTAAAACAATATTTTTAAACTATTGACTGAGCTAGACATTAATATGTTATGAGTAATATATATTTCTTTCAATATTGTCTTCTTACAGAAATTGCGCCATCTGCGTGTATCAATTATGTATATGTTTAGGAATGTTACGATTTACATTCTACTTTTATTTCCACCAAAGCCTTAACGAAAGCCTTGCATAAGTAACCTTCAACGATTTTAGAGAACCATTAAATACATTTTTACAGTCGTTATTATCTTGACCTCCCTTGAAATCAAAAGTACTTCCGCTTATCCTGTTTGCATCTACACGCCAGAAAAAAAAAACCTTCGTATAAAATGTTATCCTCATAAATTCACATGTTCTTAACAAGTTTAATCCTCGTACTATATTTCATAAATAATACAGATTCTAAATGTCTAGATCATAGTTTATAGAAAAATAAAAATAAATAAATACTATAAATTGAAGATATTGTAAAAAATAAGTGTCACTTCGATATTGAGATAAGAATCGAAAGATCAACATAAAAAATATTATTGTGTCTAATATTCAATAGTTTTTAGTTAATATTAAAGTATTATATTACAACCTACAATAAACATTATGAAAATTCTTAATACATATATCTAAATAATATTTTATAATATTTCTAAGCACGTAATCTCTCCTTCACAAAAAGTCAGAAATATTGTAGAGCACATTGAAATAAAGTGACATTACTTGTATTGAAGTTGTATTATTTAATTCAGCCCATTGAGACTTATCACATGTTTTATCAAATATTAAAAAAAATACTATAAGCTTATTTTTAAAACCCTCATGTTTAACACTATCGAAATTATAACAAGTGAAGTAAAATCTGATCGTAAGAAGTTTTGATACTGACAGTGTATTGCTAATTAGTTAAGAGGTAAAGATGATATGTCTGTTTAAATAAGTAATTGTGGTATTAAAAACAAGGAACTTTATTTTATTAACCTATTCTTAACTGAGAAGGCAGACAAAACTTTTGCCAAAAATCTTTATAGGGCATCGAAAAATTTACAGCCGTGGACACATAGTCTTGAAGTATTGTCACTTATAATATAATTACTTTTAAAAATTCCAAAATACAAATTAAAAGAACTTTAAACCTATAACCATTTAATTGTACGATTAAAACTTTACACGTACCTACACTTCGTACTAAGAAAGAATATTTATAGTTATATTTCATAATATTATATAGGCTCTAATGTACCTCGTATAATAAGAACACACGAAAATCAAGCGAACATATTACTTAAAATTTTAAACAATAAATTATAAGTATATTAGACGACGCGTGCCGCTGGCAAAAATTTATTATCAAAATTATTTAACCAAGTCAGAGACATAATAAAAGTCTTTTAAAATATATTAGTAACACGAAAACTTATATGTTGTCTTGTATTTAAATTTTGATTATTTTACAGTAATTAGATAAGCCATCGGATTTTTTTTTGTTCATTATATTAATTGCTTTGTTTTTATTTTCATGAGGTTACAAACGACCAATTCATCTCCGTCTCAAATTGTACCTATTACAATTTGTAATACGTAAACATAGTCCATTGGCTGCAATTTAAAACCAGATTGACATTAACAAATCAGGTATTTTTATAATTTAAATATTTACTTTATTATATATAATTATTTTATCGGTAAGAGATCTA
Source organism: Danaus eresimus (assembly GCA_018231745.1). NCBI lineage: Eukaryota > Metazoa > Arthropoda > Insecta > Lepidoptera > Nymphalidae > Danaus > Danaus eresimus. The sequence continues at coordinate 13,513 of DVQP01001956.1, forward strand.
TAAAATTTCCTTATAATGAAAATGGAAAGAGGTGTTGATATTGACAGATTCACATTAAACCTTGATGTTCCAATAATCTAAATTAATATATAAAACTAATATATTTCGGATTTACAACGTGATTTTTTATTGCTTTAAAATTACATAATCCCGACGTTTCGGTTACTTTTCAGCAACCGTGATCACGGGCAG
>DVQP01001957.1:0-13701 GCA_018231745.1 Danaus eresimus
CCATACAAAAAAAAAAAAACATTTCATTGGATTATATCAGCACTTTAATTCCATTGTTCGAATGTATAACACGTTTGGGAGTAGTGTTCAATATGTGGCGCCTTACACAGTTTTAATGGCATCCCAAATTTGCTTATTGTTCCTGAAGATGCTTTACGGTGTCCCTTAAACAGGTAATGACGTTATTTATTGGCAGTAAACCAGGTTTCAGGCTGGAGGACAAAGGGACTAAATGATCTTAAAGGTTAAGGGACCTCCTTTAATGTTAGGAATTTTAATAGTTAAGGCATTTGATAAGTAACATCCCCGTTATTTGGCTATGTTCATAACTTTGATAGTAATAAAGATTTATTCCATGCGCATTTGTACTGATACTGATATTTTTTTAAATAATATATTAATGAAAGTCGTCAACATAGAATATTACTTTTTATAAACTCTATATGGTTATTAAATTAAACTATAACGTAGATGACGAGAATCTTAAAAAAAAATATATAACTCAAGATGAGCGAGAGAAGATGAAATCCTTCGTTATCTATATTAACAAATGCCAGACTTAGTTTTTCATCCCGGCCATGATGTCGCCCGAGGCAGTAGATCTTGATAAAATCAAATTGGAATTATTCGGAGCGAAAACCACCATAGCATCTTGAAGTCAACAATGGGCTGACGACTTGTTCTTTGCGTTGCACCGTTATTAAATTCTCGTAAAACAATCGACTCGAAAGCGCACTTCCGTTTGACGTGTACAGACTTAGCTATGGCAGTAAATCTCTGCGAAATGTCAACTTTGTTAAACATGTAACGATATACTATTATATATAACTCAGAAGAAAATTAATTATATTATTAAATAACTCATATAAATAACGTTCAAACATTTTACTTATCTTATATATACGTATATTGAAATATTTATTTATATATAATTTACAATGAAACCTTCTGACCGTAGTTACTTGATATATATCTACAGTTGACCTCATCTCACCTTAATTGGTTATAATCTGTACACGCATTCAATGCATGCTATATTAATACCGTGGCAACACTGATGGAGGCTTCGAACGAATCATTAAAGGATAATTATAACGCCACTTCACAGGAAACTCGAGGGTCCCCACTCGGAAATCTGATTCCTTTTGTTTTTTGTGACGGAAGTCGCAAAATTTTCAAATACGCGCTCGAATCTACAGAAATACCCTCGACTTTCACAAGAGCAAACTACAGGGTTACCTGATACAGAACGTTATATTTTTTCAACCTTCATATATTAATATGTTAAATTCCTCCCTTTTAAAACAGGAAAGGTCGCTATTATAACGGGCACTGTTTTATAACTCCTAAGTTTATTTATAAAATTTACCACTGTATTCAATGCTCTCAGAACACATTCATTACCTTCCAGTAAAAGCCATAACAATAGTTTTATTTACTCGACTCGGCTAAAACAAAGAGTTTAACATTACTTTCTGTGCAATTTTAAAGTTAAATGTATACAACAGTTAATGCATAACTAATGTTTATTCGATATTCGCCAATGGAGATCTCGTTTTATGTGTATACCAGCCCACACAAATTTATATAAAACATATACTTATATGTACATACTCAGAACAATAAAACTATATTCTTAACGTGTCAAACAACAAACATACGTACATGCGTAAGACACGACTGATAACATTGAAAAATATTTCCATCGCCAAAAACTATAATCGTACATACCACTTTCATATGAGAATTAGCATAATAATTTATCTTATCACATTATTTAACAGTAACAATAAAACCAATTTTATAAAGTATATTTATTTACACATATACTAATATAACATGAAAAAAAAATTAACTGCTTATTAAATTTCTGATATTATTGTAACGTCCGTCAGTGACTTCGCCCGCGGTGCATAAAGCTTGTTTAAATAGTTTAACAATAGATGTGGCCGGTAACTCATAAATGATGCAGTTCCTTAGCTTTCGGACCGTCTTTTGTACGATCAGCTTACTGTTTGCCTTTCGTTAGGAACGTGTATTTGATGCTTATTTTATTATTCGCCTTTCAAACACATGAACATAACGTACTTAATTAATATGCCTTGGTAGCTTAATGTGATGTACCGCTTTCACTACTTTATAATTCTGCCGCCCAATAATTATTTCGAAGAGATCACACATTTTATTCCAAATCTTCCATTAATGTTTGTAGGTTTAACGCTACGTTTGTACTGTCGAGGACGGCGCAGAGCAAGTATTTTGTATATTATATTAAGAAAGACTCTGTTTATAAATCATTACTATAGTTTATATTCAAGAACAAGCAATCTGAAGACGCACTTCAAACAACACGGTCGATGCCTTATTCGTTCTAATTTGTAGTGTGTATAAAGTTAATAATCGCGTGTACTGTTTGCTTAAACATAGGGTCACTTGATCGCTGTTCGTATAGAACATTGTTTGTTCACAAGCAAAACTCTGACCTTTCGCGCGTAAAATTACTATCACCTCCACCAAAGGTAAATATGTCGGCAAGAAATTCGTTTGAACCCTTTCGGTCCTTTGTTGTTCAACTAAAACTATTCTCAGTTAATCCCCGGTTAAACAGTAGTTGTTAATAAATTAATGTGTTATTAATATATGCTAGTGTGACCCTATGCTTGCCAGGTGTCCCCTAGGGCGTTCCATTTCAGATCCAACAAAGGTAGCAAGAAGCGGTCTAACGGTAAATATTGTAAGGGTTTTTGTGATGTTAATAAAATAGTGACTCGGGCTACCGATGTTTGTACTGTATTGTGGATAATTTTCCTACTTGTACTAATATGTTTGTTTGTAATATTTTCATCATTTAATATATGTACGTGAAACTCGACAAAGTTGTCGAATTTATCATAAATAGTTGCTTAGAATGTTGCCTTTAAAATACACGTCATGATTTTTCCAAAACCCATCGGTGTTATCAAACGTCCTTTATAATATTTATTATAAATGAATTGTTCTTGTCACTAATGAGGCATCGAAAGGATATAATGAAAATTAACGTTAAGGCGGAGATTTAATAAAATTACAACATTCCACTCTCATTAACTCAGCTGAACAACTTGGGGTGTTGTTGTAAGATATTGGACGGCTAACTTGTTTCAGGAGTTACAAAGACCTTAAGTAGACTATTTTATTACGTAAAAACTATTCAACAATTATACCAAAGAGAATTTTAATAGCATTAACATCAATCCGTTTCAATATATAAAAATTCCTTAGATGGTTTATCTTAATTTTCAATGTGGAATAATTCGAAATTTCGAAATAGTATTCAATGTTATAATAATGTAATAAAACTCGGTCAGTAGTTGTGGGAGGGAGTTGAAAGGGGGTTGCTTAAGTGAGTGCTTTATGTCATATCCAAAATCCCGGTAAAGTGAGTCGAATAAAGCCGTTCGATGCCCGGCTCGTCGCGATCTCGGTAATAGCAATAGCTTTGTATTAAGGCGGTCGGAAGACGTCTCGAGGGTTGGCGTAAGATATGAGAGACTCGCATAACAAACTTCCATACGGACCATGCGCGAGACAAAACTACACACACGTGTACATAAATGACAAAAAGCTAAGCACAAGTGTGCTTCAATTTTCACGCATACATAATGTTACATTTATAGTGATAACAAGAAATGATTTGCCAAATTTCCATATTATTTATGTGTTACGTACATTCACAGCTGCCGTAGAAACACCGTTTAAGTATATTGAAATCGCTTCAACTCATAAAACGAGTCGGAGCGTTATATCGGCGTGGCTTAGCGCTTTTTCATCAATCCTGCTTTATTACGGTGGATTCGCTTTTGTCTACGTCCGGATGCCGGTCATTTAGCCTGACCATCCCTATTACAGCCGTACCATTCCATTCATATCTGTCGCCCGGGCTGCCAGAATCCTTCAGACGTCATCGCCTTGCGGTTATGCCTTTCCAGGATCGCACTTTTTCCTTCCTCTTTTTAAGCCACTTGATGTATAACAGGCCATTGTTCGTTTGTTTTCTGTTTGGCAATTTTTAACCGGATTACATGCTCGTACGATACTTGATCACGTCTCCTCTGCCCTCTATTTATGAGGTAATATTTTACGGAATATCGAGTAAAGTAGCCTTTAATCTACTAATATAATGGGGGTTTTAGCTGAATGTCTCGTCGAGTTCAATTGTGTTCGGTTTCTTATTGCTGGGGGAGGTTCTTGCTTTTAATGCCCGTCTTAACATTATTGTTGTTAGGAGCACGTTTTATATAATATACACGGACGAAGCTTTCCTCAACGTAGCGTCTAGGTTAGCGCATTACACTATCAAAAGGACGAATAACTAATGACTTCGTTCATACTATTACAAAAACGTTTGATTTAAAATCAACAAAGGGCATTGCGGTTACCATATCACCTCGTTGATATCAACAGTGCCTTGCTACATATAAATTAAAACTACCCGCAAGTACCGGACTGTTCAATGAAGTATTAGAGTAAAATCCATGCGAAACCGTTGTGTATAACGTGCGGCGTCTTTCCGATAGCGTTGCTGGCATCTTTCCCGATGTAATGGGATTAAATCATGCGACATTAGCGTCGCTCGTCCGCCACGCCACCATAAATAAACCGTCTTTTATTAAACTCGAGATAAATGATTATAGACTTTGTCCCCTTGTTTAGACCGCGGCATTCTTGGGTAGTATCGTGTTTCTATACCACTTCTTTTGTGTTTATGTTTGTCATAATTTAATCTCAATTATGATCAGCGTTTTAGAATAATGCGTATCGTAAGAACGGCTAATCAAATAATAACTGCTAAAGAATTTTTTTTTTTTTTAATTTCTACTTAATTAACTAAAGTGTGAATGAACTACAAAATCTTTATTTTAATTTTACATTTACTGTGTTGTAGTTTTTAACATTTCTATTCATTAATACGTTTATATTTATAAGAGATGTTCTGTTATTCATAATAGAATGATTCAATAAAACATAATACGTCCACATATATTGATAATATGAGTGATAATCAGCGGTGGGCACCACGCATTAACACCATTACCTTATTGGACATTGCTATTCAACGTTCACCCCGACTGCGCTTCCCAATCTTTTTATATTTATATATATTATAGAAAAAAGTTTATTACGCAGATTGAACTTATTTACAACAGAGCGAATAATTTCAGACATATAATTCCAAAACCCAAACGTGTTTCGAAGAATTTATCATTACTTCCGGTACTCTAAACGAAACGCACATCATCATTTCACTGTGATTTTATTCATAAAAAGTCTTTTTAAACGTTTTCACATTTAGGTTTGTCGTTAAATTTAATGACAATATATTATATTAATACCCACTAAGCAAACATTTGAGTATCACTGCCCTGTGGTATTGTCAAGATAGTGATACCAAAAAATATATTTGATTAGCGACATGTCTGGTCACAAGGGGCTGGCCACTACTAAGTATTGTTACATCGATATAAAAGAATGGAATAGGCTTCAGGCTTCACCAGATTAGCTCAAAATCCATCCGTACTGTCTTTTATATTCGAAGGAAAAACTATATAAATACAATTGGACAGTTAGCCTGAAATTATTTTTCCAGGTAGTATTTCTATATCACATCTAGTTAGTGTATGTATTCTGTATTATTGCCAATATTCCCTGCCTGCGGTGTCTAGGGAAATATTTTTAAATAATCCGATAGCGACACAACGTGGGGTATCTTGATGTGTTGATTAGCTATTCCTTTTATGGTATAATTGTAATAAATGGAACACTAACACATAAATATTAATAGATATGTTGTGTGGAATGCACGTTACAATGTTTTATTATGCTATATATCCCTAATAGTCCACAAAAGAATTAGTAAATGGTGATAGTATAAACCGGAAGTAAATAAGGGCTTGCATTTTTATAAATAATTAGATTTCTAATCAAAAATAACAAATTTTCTCACAGACGATTATTAGAAATCACAACTTTCATTATACAATAATAATAAAACTAAAAAAATATTGTATCTTTATTAAGAAAATATATTTTATGTGATTGTAAGATTTTGACTGTAAGCTTTAGCGGCTGGTAGCAATAAATCTTATGTTTTACTTCATGTACTGTGCTTATAAAGTTTACGAAATGATTTTTTTATGTACTAATACATGTTTTTTAAAAATATTAGTTAACCGATTTACTTTCATCACACTGCATATGTATATGTATATATTTAATATTTAAATTGGTTAATTGTTGAAAATAATTTCTTACAGCTTACAATTAACATAACTAACCAATTTTGTAACAAAAAATTATATAAAAAAAAATACTTATTACTCATAGACCAATGCCCACTGCCTGTCTGCATTTATGTTCTTTGCATTTTCTTTTAAATATAAATTGAATTGGCAATTTAAAAGTCTTGTAAAAATGTTTACTATATGCGATATAATTTGCGAAAAAGCGCTTGATATTAATTAAGTGTACTTGTTTATTTTTCAATACTCTGTGTGTAATCAAAAAGTTAACTCCCTTAAAATTTGGCAAATACAATATTTAACACTTAATCTAAATGATAGTATGTATTTGACACCTAGAATTTCATTGAAATTGACAAAATAATATTTAATTTTCATAAGACTGTGGTTTTGCTTGCGAAGAGTACATTGCACAAGTCGTTTATTAAATATTTATATTCACCTGATCCTTACGAAATCTCATTAAAATCGAATGTTTAGTTTTTATAAATATCTGCTGGCCACAACACTTTGCCTGTGGTCCTACTATCAGATTTTAGAGTATTCACATCAGATTAAAGTATTTACAAGATTGCTACGAAATTTCCTTGCTGGCGAAGAGTATAATGCTCAAACTGTAAATTTACCATGAATATAATACTTTATGCAAAAGACATGCATTAGTGTTTATTTTCTTTCAGTAAATTTTATGATCAATGCTATCAATTTTTAAACCGACTTCAAAAGGAGGTGGTTTTCGTTTACTGCTTATTAATGTCCCACGAAGTCAGCTTTGCTTGCGAATTTTTTTTGCGCTTGTCTATTGGATTTTAGTTCAATATATATTATTATTATTATTACATGTTTTGCGAAAAATTATTACTTATTTGTAGTTTTCATTATATTTTTTTTACATATTATGTTTTGTTTATTGCATCTTAAAGTTTGTATGTTGAATATTAATTACCAAACTTGAGCACTATTGTTTTGTAAATATTTATTATTTAGTAGCAGTTATGATTTGCCTGCCACCATCCTTGCGATAGTCATTTTAGGATTATTATTTTTAAGTTTTTTATTTTAATGAACCCTATGTGTGACTCGAATCACATTTAGCATGCCTTTTTTTAACACATTCAAAAAACTCTGCTTTTCCCACAGCCCGCTTGTGCTAAGTGTGCCGCAAATGTTTTTAATTTTTTGTGTTATAAACGCCTCAATATAGCAGATTTATCATTTTTATTTAAACATACATCCCCCGTGCGATAGCTGTGAAAATGCATTTTATTAGGTGATATTTGTTAAATAAATAACCGCCAGTCCAGCCCTTGGGTTTCGCCATGTTTTTGCGTAAAACATATCAACTGACTCGAAATCAGTTACACTAACCAAATTTTTATACAGATACTTCACTAAACAACTTTAACGTGATCACAAAGTATGTACAATAATGGCTACAGCTCTCTTCACTTTGTACTGTTGCAATTGCAGTATGCAAATCAGATCTTATGCATTAGAAATAAACTTGAAGTCTCAACAGATGCATGGCAAATTGAAAGCGAATTTGTGACTACCGTATATAGGCTTGCTTTTCGCGCGAGTGACTTTTTAAGCATAGTGTTTTTTCTATAAGAAGTTTGTTTGTTTTATATAAGAATCATAGAATGATGAGAAAAATAGACTAAATTAATTATAAATGTTCTTCATATGCAAAGAAGGAAATTAAATCGTTAGTAAATAAACAGCTATGATGAGAAGAGCCGGTATATAATGCAACAGTTGTTATTTTTAGTACATTTACATATGATAATTTTAAAAGAAAATTATATCACGTTCGACACTAGAATATTGAATCGTATACTCCATTCTATATTGCATTATATATTTTCTTGTTATAATGTCTATTTAATTTAGATATTTTACGCTTAATACGTACACTCAAACACGTAATGGGTTTATTTAACTTTTATACTCGTATATAGAAGTTATTACTATATAACAGCTATTCCCATTTCTGGTTGTTATGGTTTAGCTCTTTCTGTTTTTTTTCATTAATCAGACAAGAAATCTCGAAGATTTTCATTAGTTCAATAACAAAATATTAAACGAAATAACAAAAAAAAAAGGGTAAAACAATGACACAATAAAAAAAATTAAAGCTCGTTGATGAAAATCGCCAAATTATTAAACTAAAAGTTGTGTAGGTTCATACATCTTAGCTTCCCATAAACTTGTGCGCAAACTATTTAGTAGGACTAAGTAAACCATGTATTAAACTTATTTTTTCACCTCAGCAAGTTTTATTATTTTGTCCAAAAATCTAATTTCAAATAGTGGAACAAAATTAATAACCGAATTCATACCAACAGTCTAGTGTTACTCGCCGAGAATTTAAGTCGAAATTAAGTTTGAGGAAAATTTCAAGAGCTCGTCTGAAGTTATCAGCAGATGAAGTATTAAACTTATCACAATCTATATGAATAAAATTTAAATATCTATTTGTAATGCCAAATCACCACGTTTTCTCAATACAAATATAAAAGTTTACACAATACTTACAAAAGAATTGTACAGGATTATTTTGAATTCTTTGTCTGATTTTGAGGCTGCATTTACAAGTTCAGTTTGATAAAGTCGTAAGGCTGCTTTGAAACAACGTTGAATAGGAGAAAGCTCTCAATCAGTCATCAGTCAATATTGTCATATATATTTGTTACGTAATAATTCATTAAATTATAAGCCGATTTTCTAATTTATTCTTTAAACGTAAATGATTTACCCTTAGGTAATCACTGTAACCAAGTCAGGGTCCGATTAAAAACGAGTCCTCGAAAAATCTATCGATCTTCATAAAGATATTGAAGTGGTCAAAGAGCAACAGCTAATGCGAAAATAAAATTTACCTTGCTGATTGTAAAAACAGTATCATTTGTAACTACGAAGCTACGACCAGCATTGGTTTAATTCATTAGCTTATCATATAATTAGATTTTTGTTATGTTTTTTAATTACATATATCTATGTACAAAAAACATACGTTTCGAAGACTTCTGACGGATCTTGAAAATGCCTGGGGCTCATGTCACTACAAATATGTATATTGCTTATTTTCTTGGCTTTATAATATCTGTGTTATATAAAAATACACATAAAATTTCTTAATATTTGTTTCTTATCCCGCTGACTTTTATTTGTGATTTTCTGCTATTTTTATTTTATATAATTTTTTATGTATTTTCTTGAGAGTATTTTTATTTTTTCCACCAATAGACAAGACATAATGTGTCTATCTCTATATTTCTTTGCATATGTTTCTGTGAGATTCAAAATCCGCTTGTCGTATTACAAAACTTCTTTACATTGTCGATGTAAAGAAAAAATACTTACCTACACTTTTGACACAGTTTTTCCGTTCGTTTTCTTTATTTTATACCAGTGAAAAATTTACTTTTTTTGTTTGTAAAAAACTTTAAGTACCAAGAGAAATATTCAGAATAAAAACAATACAAGACAGACAGAACAAGAACAAGACATTTCGTAATATTATAGTCTCCTAAAATACTTAAAATAAACAAAGCTCCATGAATATGTTATATTTCAGAACTCACAAACGAAATTCCACAATTAATTGGAAGTGCATTGTAATCAATTATCTTTAAAAACTATGATGTGAACAAATTACGTCCTTCGGGATTCTTAACGATCACTCGCCTTAATGGCTCTGTGTTTACATTAAATATATGATACACGAACGTTTTATAGATCAATTATCAGTACTGTTAATAATAAAGTTTTATATCATAACATACGCCCATATTCCACGTGTCATATCGACAGCTATATAATATTTAATGAAAAAAAAATCTGAGATAAGGTTATATAAGATTTAAAACTTCATACAACTTATATTTTAGCTCATATTTTGCAAAATTTATTAAAAACCATGGTTATATATTAATCGATACTGTCAAGAGTTCTAACAAACAAAACAGCTCTCCTGTTCGTATGATGAAAGTCCAGTTGCCTGCATAGAATTACAATAACAACCAAAGGTCGTCCAAACGGTTTTCTAGAAGTTTTCCTGGTTTACTGTAGTCAGCATCGCGATAAAACCGGTAAGGGCAATAGAGAGGCTACAGCGCAGTTGTGTCGACGGTACCATAATACGCCTAACCTGAAAGATTATGCAGTGGACGGAAACATAACTTTTGTTTGAAAGCTTTACTACTTTTTAGAAGTTGGGAAATGGAATAGAACAAGACCATGATAGCATTGAGATGTACAGACAGCCTCGCTCTTGTTTTACGTCTGTAAAACTCTGGCTTATATCTACAAACAGTAAGTTTTCCGCAGTATTTAAGGGTCCACCAGGCGCTAGCCAATCGAAACGTTGATATCCCAAATTTTATGGGCTGCATAGAACCATTAGACTTGTGAGTGTTATATGGCCTCAACGTTACCTGCCATCAAAAAGTTTTGAAAACAACATTCTTTTCCGAAGAATTTGGCATCGTCCACACCACGTAGCTACATTTAAATATTAAAGGGTACAATCGTCGAGATCCATCATAGATGTAGCATGACCTTCGTCCTTAAGTCTCTCAAAAGCTACAATCTTGTGTTGCAAATACTGAACTCACAGTTTCGATGCAGTCGAGCTGTAGAAGATTTTCTCAAAACAATATCCCAGCTACGAATCCGCTGCTGAGCAAATGTGTTATATTGAGTACTATTGAGTTCAGCGATTAAGAATATCTCTAAATATGTCCAGTTATTTTAACATATTATAGTATCGACTTGCCCGATTGTAAGAGAAATGTATATTGATTTAGTTGTAATTTGTTAATTGATATTATTTGTTTATTATATCAGTCGTTAAAAAGTCAGGTGATCCATGACAATGTTAACAATTTCATTAGAGTAAATTTGATCCTCAATTAATATCGTTTGACGTTTTTATAGGCGTGACCGTACAAGGTGGTAATTAATGAAATATATGTATGCCAATATGAACACAGATATGAGTTGATTGCCTCACAACAAATTGTGTCTATGACTTGTGATTCTCAATACATTCCCTTCACATCGAAAAGGGGTGTTTATGATGAATTATATGAAATTTATCACATTTAAGTACATATATGTCTGCTCCCTGTTGATATACAATAACAGCTATACATCCGGAACCACTAAAACAATGTTGACAAACTTTAGAATTATATTAGAAAGTTACGGCTAATTTTAATGACCCCCAATCTCACAATGATTCCTTTGCATATAAGATTTTATGGAGCATGTTGAATGGTCCAATCGCAATTATAAAAAAAATATTTAATGCAGTTGTTTTCAATATTATTTATTATTTCCTAACTCTAATGCAGGCTTTATAACATATCTCGGTTGCAAGAGTCGAAATCGTTTCAATGAAGCAAGTAAGTACATAACAACAAGAGTGCTTACCCCCCATATTATGAAATAAATAATCATAATTAAAATTTAAAACAAGGGTGGGCTCTAAGATTTAAATGTAAGGGGTTTGCGCAGTAATATGGTTTTATTTCATCCACGTTGATGTCGTAGCTATTAGTATCGTTCATTATGGTGAATGTATTTTTGTGAAACAGATTTTTTTTTTCTAAACTAATGAGGTTGTTCAGATGTCTGATAAAAATGTCGACGTTCATTTTTAACGACAGCATAACGTTTCTATACAAACATCGCTGCTGGAAACATAATTAGAAAATGGAAAATGTAAACACGATTTGTCAAACTCAATTCCGAACCTTTGTGCTGTTGCCAATCAAAGCGGATTCCAGGATGCTGGGAAATAAGAGCCCGAAGACACAGCTTCCAATTTGATGGCCATTAATTTTTAAGGGAGCCTCCCGGTTATAACAATTATGATTCTGAATCACGCACCCGTCATTACACCGCTTTATCTGGAGACACAGCTCACAACCCTTTAATGTCTAATCGTGAATTATATGCCGTAATAAAATTCTTTAATCAAAGAAAACAACCGAGCAGCCATTAAAGCGTGCACACGTCGCCACCTCGAGTCGTTACAAGGAATATTTACATACATGTGTCATTATACACCCCCACACCCCCGCCCCCCGTCCCCGCACCCACCATAATTAAGGGTATAAGGGAATCTTAGCGTCTTATTACGCGAACGTAACGGTATCCTTTTAGAAAATTGTAACAACAGTGTCGTTAACAGCACCCCCCTCCCCGGAATGATCACCTCGGAAATTTGCTGCCAAGTTCGCCGGTTAAAATATTCTAAGGAAGCTAAGAGCACACACGAAACTTAAATGTGAAATATCCTCTAATGAATCAGACAATATTTTAAGGTGTGGGAGGCAATAAAACCTCCCTCCGCCCGCTAATGTATACCAACACTGTCTCTGCTTAGGGAAGGGGTGATTGTGTAAATAAATATCGACGCGGACACGCGGATGTGGCTACATCTCTATACCGGTTTTACTTCTATACCCTGTTTTAAACTTCTATGTGGCTACCTTGTAGTGTTTTATAACTTGCAACTTTCCATTTGATTACGCAATAAAAAGTAAACCTACGTTAGTCATAAAAAGGTCGTATGCAAAAGATAAAATATTTAATGGTGACAACGCGAAAATATATCTTCGATTATTATTTAAACACATAATAGTCGAGAACTATAAATCACAATAAACCCAACTTGTATGGACCCGGAGCTCTAATATGTGAAGGGTTGTTGTTTCTTAAATGAAAACGCCCTGTGTGAATCCCATGAGGACGATTTGTGGTCTGGACTTGAGTGACTGTAGGCCTGCATGAGCTAAGTTTTGTATCCTGATGTTAATAAAATATTAACGCTTAGTATGTAATAAATAAAAAAACTGATATTACATCCTGATATTTTCTTGTTTATTGTGTCGAATGTTGTCCAAAGGATCACACCTGTGAAGAACATACCCAAAGTATTTATGTACGAAAGAATTTACAACTGCCATAAAGACTACATATAACTGTAATAAATATAAAAATTATATCTAATATATATATAAATAAATATACAATGTTCATATTGTTTGAGTTACGATGATATATTGATTCCAGTTGCGTCTTGGGAACGATCCGTGAACATTATTAGATACACTCGCTTTAATTATTATCCTCCAAGTTCTTGTGTTCCGAGATCCTCTTACTTGTTATATTATGTCAGTGTTTATCAAGATGTTATACGATACGCTGATATGCATTTAGTATGTCGATGAAATGTATGCTTATAAATAAGGTTTATAGTTTAAAAAAAAGTATATGCTCACGAAATACACAACATATATGTATATATTTCGGGATGTAATTAAATAAAAATCCAAATATATAGCGCAATCGAAACCGTTGTATCTAATTAATAGAAAAAGAAAAACAAAACTAGCACTCCTTATAATAA
>DVQP01001958.1:0-13699 GCA_018231745.1 Danaus eresimus
GGATGATGAACATGAACTACCAGGAGCCATGTTAGACACATCTGATGAAACTGATGATGAGCAAGATGATGATTTGGACCTTGGAAAAATTGACGTCATCAAGGATGGAATGTGGGTCATAAAGGCGAAATTGAAAGAATTAAAAGCATTTAACAGAGCACTAGCCGCTAATATAAAATTAACGAACATGAAACTCAAAGAGATAATAGAAAATCAAATCGCGTTTAAAAAACATCAACATAACATACAAGATGATAAGAACTACATCCACAAATATCAGGTAACTTTTATGAAAATTATGTTTTGATGTTATATTAAAAAAAAACTATTATAATAAATTGGTAGGGCATAAAATTAAGTGCTATTAAAAAATATAATCATGCTATCGCCATAACAGCGGAAGACCTTCGGCTGTTAAAAATTAAAAAAAAAAACAAGAATCGAACAATGCGTGACATTTAGGAGCAATCATACTTTTGACGCCAATGCATTCCATGTAATTGATGAAGTTCTACATATCCCGACGACTTTCCAAACATGGCGTGCTAAAGAATAAAGACGCTCTTAAACTGTTTCAGCCTCAACCTTACCAGCTGTATGAGCCGCAGATATAGTGTGCTGTTAATTCGAACAATTCATTCTACAATCGAACTGCCTTCGACGTTTGGCCACTTTAATTCTTAATTCAATAATCACGCAGAATATTGTTAATGTATACACATTGTAATAAATGAAGGTTCCTCTATACCAGTTTACAATTTATTTCATCTGTGGATGTACGTCATGAGCTCCTTAAGAAAGTGAATTACATAAATTAAACTCTTAATTTGGAAGGTCAGCTGTCGATGTTTATCGTTGAGTGTTGTAGTTAGCCGCGGCGCGCGCGCAGGGCACACGTGTACTAGAAGTGATTCGCTCTCTCCGATTCGTTTGTCGAATAGAGAAGTTGAGGCCTCGCTTAGTTTTACACTGTCAGCCCTTAGCGTCATTATGATACAATTATAAAGTTTGTCACAACATTAAACCAGTAATGATGATCTTGATACACATTCCTGTTAAAGTGGACATGTCTCTATCGATACAGTAAATCGATCAGCTGTTTGTGTTAAAGTTCTCAGTAACGAGATGAGGAACAATTTTATTCGGATAATTTTTTTGGTACGCATAAATTTATTACGTTATTTCTATGTAATTTTATTCATCTTATACTATGTACGATAATTATATCGGATACAATTAAACGTCTGATCTAATTAATATAACATTTCCATTGCCTTTATTACTTTAAAGGTCTAGGCAGTATATAGTGCGTCTACGTTATTAACCTTCAATGTCAGAACAAACGACTGCGGATTTTACAGTTCTTACAATATAACAGCGAGTGAGTTTCACTTGAATTTTATTTGGTACAAAGCATTAAA
Organism: Danaus eresimus; assembly: GCA_018231745.1. Classification (NCBI taxonomy): domain Eukaryota; kingdom Metazoa; phylum Arthropoda; class Insecta; order Lepidoptera; family Nymphalidae; genus Danaus; species Danaus eresimus. Next base: position 1,422 of record DVQP01001958.1, read on the forward strand.
ATTCTGGCCACAGCTCTTGTAACGAGTTGGCTCTAAGCAAACTATCTAATTAGTATATTTCTTAACTTCAAAAACAAATGCCGGAAATGTTGCACAAGTGTCTATCAAAGTGTGAAACCAAAATATTTTTATTATTTACGATTATAATTTATAATAGTCGGCATTCACCTTAAAAGGCCTTTGTAAAATATACAGAAATAACTTGCAACGTTATCATTACAAACAAAAACTGGGCGGAAAATGCGAGTTATTGCCAAATTTTTCATAAATAATACAGCTTTTTTACACGCTATAGATTTATTGTTAGTTTAATTACATTGAAATTTAACCGTTAAATATATGCGGTTAAGGGTATAATTTGTGTAAATATCGCATAAATAACGTAGACCCTGACCCTGAGCTGACGCTGGTCCGAGCGCGTTAGGAATCCAGTCCGCACGCATCGCATATAGATTAACTCAACTATTCCCATTCCTCGTGAATTCATCATTGAATCTAATATTTCAAAGAAAGATACATTTCCACGTCAGTGTTATATTCCTTGTAAGACATTCCGATCTGGTTCGCTGACTGTATGGAGTCCTTCACCTAAAACGAACCTTTGAACGTATTAAATCAACGCTATAACTAAATTATATTATAACACAGCGGTAACATTCGATTTAAATGTTGTATAAAATGTAAGAACGGATAATTATTTATATATTTTTTGTGTTTAAATAAATATAATTAATTTAGAAAAATTTAAAATTTTTAGACGTGTTTTAACTTGTAACATTGACAGCTGCGTGGACATTTTAAATACCTAAATGCTTCCGCGCTATGAAAGTGACATGTGTCAATGGATTCGTATCAAAGAGCTATTTAATTTAAAACCATTCACGTACACATTTAATGCACGTATAAGGAATGTAAGTACAAAAAAAACGTAAAATCGCTGTGAAGTAATAAATGTCACAGTGATATTTAAAGCAATCGCCAGTAACCAATTTTATTCCAGTCGAGGGCGAAACAGGTTCGGTCTAGGTGATCACTTCCTTGAGTTTTTATGACACTACCATTGGGCGTGTGCGAAACATTTGTCAAAGTTCTAATACAAACAGCCAATACATTATAAATAATGATAAAGCATATAGCATTTATCTTTAGTTTGCAATAAATCAATCGTTCCGAATTTTAATTCAGACCAATGAACAAAATGTTTGTTATAAAGAAAGATTTATTCGTAAGATAATAACACAAGTGACAGGTAAAAATTATTTATAAAGCCCATAAAAGTTGTGCACCAATAAACATATATCAGCTGTGGTAAATCTCATAAAGTATGACTCCCATAATGCGTCCCTATAGAATTTTTCTTTGTGGTATAGCGTACTTGTAACGCTATCATCTTGCAATTTATTTGCATTCGAGCTTAAAATACCTCACGATCTGGTAAATCAGAACTGGTTTCTTTGCCTCACCCTATGTACAGACCATATATAGGTATTGAGACAAAGAATAAATTATTAAAATGATCTACATTATAACATTCAATAAAAAGACATTACAATTAAAAAATACACGATATGGTTGACATCTAACTATAGAATTTCAAAAACGTAGAGTCCATAGAAAATATGCAACGCATATAACAAAATAAAGCTTTCTTTTTTCTACAAAAACCGATATTAAATGTGACGTTTTAGTTTACGACAAATAACCAAACATAAATAACTCAGACAGACTATGTGTTATAGAATACGTAACATTTAATTATTATCAATAAGTGCTTGTGAATAATAGCTGACATTAGTAGAGCATATAGTTAAAATGACACGCCCAAAACATCAATTTCAGCAACGCATTTAGTATTTATTGTCATTACTCAATCTCCTTCAACTGAGAGCAACAGATTATATAAGTCTAATATTAAGTGACTCACTATATTAATAGTATTTTTCATTGCTTATTACACGAAATAAAGAATACGTTTTTAGATATTAAGATTCTAACTTTCAAGTTCTACGGAAGTGATTTGGTTTTATAAATCACGCACCTAAAAGGTTCGGTTGTCATTTTAAAATATAATCACCAAATAGTTTTTATTATATATAATGTTAGTTTTAATATTAAATTAAAAATACACACGCGTTTCATTAAAATGTTAAATCTATAATTGTTTATCATAATAATTTTATTAAAGCCGTTTGAGAAAAGGCGTGCGAAGGCCGGCGAGTGTGTGCATTGATAGAGTTGGAACTATTGTTGAGTGAACACAGTTAGTTAGTGAGTTGCCGCACCTGCCCGTGACTGTCATATCTGGTTACAGCGGTTGGATGTAATAATTAAAGATAAATTACTAGCCTTCCACCAGTCGGAGTAGAAAGTTGTCAAACAAAAAGTTAAGCAAAATAACTGCGTAGGAAACGAGATCTGTCAACAAAACGCCAGAAATTAATACAGCTATGAATTAAATATTCAAAAAATAATTATAACTCTCCGTTTTCTTAGTGCAAATGGGGCAAAACCATTTTTTTTAAGTATTATTTTCGTCTCGCTATAAATTTTAATAGTAACCTTACAATTTAAGAGAAAATATACTTCAATGAGTCTTTATTCTCATGGTTATCAGAAAAGTTGTTATTTTATGCGGATTATTCGATGTCAACTCGTTCAGTTCTTTGTACGAGTAAATTTTTTTTATCTGTAAAAAAAATCAAACTGCAAATAATATGGTATATATATTTCTTCGTTTATATTTATTTTTAAGTATAGAAGTTATTAAGAATTTAATGATTAAACTAATTAAATTTAAAATGTTATATTCAATAAAACATACAATTACAACTCTCACTTAATGGCTGATTAGTTATTAATGACTTAATAAATTTGTGCTAATGTTAGTTATTGTTTTAACAATTAAAAAACACTATTTTATGCTATTGGCCAATACATTTATATTTTTTCATAATATTATTGAATGATTTTGTTTCCAACATATATTTTCCTGTATATTTTTTGTTATTATTCCGGTATAAAAATTTTATGACAACTAAACTGCACATCACAAATAAGGTTGCCAGTTTAAAAAAATAACTATGAATATTGTACCTTACTTTCGGGTTTAAAATAAAAAAAAGGAAGGTCAAAATAATTTATCATCGAAATTGGCCATCAAAATCTAATTTCAACGAAAATTGAAAATCGATTTGGACATTAAAAATTTTTATCGTTAAATCTGAACTGAAAAAAATCGAATACAAGAATAAGAATTCAAAATCGGTTGTTATTTACGTTTGAATTACATATTTAAGAAGAATCGTCATTTTAATAATTTTATCTTATTATTTGTTCAAGTTTTCCTTCTCTAGTCCTAAATATATTGACATTGTGATTTATACCGGAACAGAATGTGTAGTAATGTGTAAATCGTTACAGAGCTTTAGAAGTTTCATTTAAAATATTGCCTAAGTATTAACATACCTAGGTTATACTATGAGAAACTGTAAACGCTGCGTATGTAGTGTGATTATGATAACTTGGACTAAGGACTCAATAACTTTATCCCAGGTCTGCATCGGCACGCTATATATAGGGCGTTGCCATTTTTTTCATTCCTACGTCGATACTATGGAGTTTAAAGATTATAGATGACGATATACATTCCTGGAAAAGATACAGAAAGATAAGATTTCATATAATGGTACCATATAAAAGATAAAAAAAAGAAAATCAATAGCATTTTAAGGGGGCTTATGAAGGGAACAATATCTACTAATGAACAAAACATATTCCATGACTCAGGAATACAATACTGGAGATAAAAGAAAACTTTTGATAATCTTAACAATATATATATCTGAACACTAAGAAGCGTTTCCCTTAACTCGTAAAATAATTTTATATAATACTTTCATATGTGAAATTTTACGAATGAAAAACGATTTAGCGTCCATTAACTATATCAACCTTATGTACCTAAAGGTGATTCATACATAAAAATCAATGTAACTTGAAAAATAAGGATACATTATTAATCAGATCATTAAGAAACCCTTCATACACGTACGTGGTTTATAAAATAAAACTCGCAAAACATAGAAACCATTTTAAGTAAACCACACAGCGGAACCGTGATATTGCTTAAGCGCTAGTTATCAATAATTATCTACTTAGATTTACTGTTATCAAGGATACTCGCCCACTCACTCTATAAATAATTCATTTTCAGGGTTCCGTACATCAAAACTAAGAATTATAATGTTAATCTTCTTTGGTTATTTTTATATTCTTGCCCCGCATGGCCTCAAATAACTTATATCGGGCATGGCAATCTAGAGTGGTTTGATTGTAGCGCTGGAAGCTTTCGAAGTTAGTGTTTTAATTAAAATTAATGATTAATCATATAATTTTTAAATAGAACAATTTCTTGAAATATCATCTTAGACTGTCTAAAATAAAAATGTGCACCGACTTATATACCAATATTTGGAGACATGATTTTGATTAAAATGTAAAAAGTCATATGTTCGAAAGCCTCAATTCTTTCGAAAATGTATATTATATTAATAATAAAACGTATTCGAAGACGAGACCAATATATTTTAAACAAGAATCTCTTGGTTCAAACACTAGCAAATTTTGTCAAATAGTACTTCAGACTCACAGTTTGCTTGTGAAGAAATATATTTAATATATGAACTCCATGTAAATTTTAATATATATTTTTTGTTTTTTTTCTATCTTCTATACACCATTTACATAAAAACATAGATATCTTTGTCTAATTATATATGAGGATAAATACAGTCAATCATGTTAACATCCGGATTATAATCAGGGTCGGCACTCGTGAAGAACTCAAAGAATAAGTACTTTTACCAGGAATTATCATTGCCTTTTATTCATAAATCTTTTCACGTTATAGTATCGATGTAGTTATAAAGAACCGTGTAATTCAACCACAGACACTCGTGAAAATACCTTCACGAAAAAAAAAACATTATAATATGAATCGGATAACAAGTTAAAACTCCGTAAAAATCATATTAAAACAAATTTAAACAATTCCTACTAAACAAAACGACATTATTGATATAATACAAAAATATGTCCAGAATAATCGGACCTATACAATTGACATAAATTAATGTCAAATAGAACATTTATTTATTAGTGACAATGTATAGCAAATCATTTTCGCTAACACTCACGATCTACGAACAATTAACATAGACAGAAACATTCATTCATGAATGTACAACCCTACTTTATAATCAATCATTACAACTTGGAACGTTTAACGTAATAAATACTAGTTTACTGCCTAACATATATAATATAATATATTTTTTATATCAGAAATGTAAGTATTATGGTAGAAAATACACTTAAAAATATATGCCAATAAAAATGATATCTCTATTTTTGTTGTTTTACATTTCTACAGTAGGTTTTTTGAAGATTCGCTTAAAAAATATACATAGCTTAGATTCCCATCGATATGCAACCTTCTTCGCGATAAACACCCTCATATTAAATAACGAATATTCAATTACTTTAATATGTTAGGATAGACAATAAAATATTTAAATAAGAAACATAATCATTAGTTACATTTTATTTCAGTTTTGAATGATACAGACATATCATCGTAATGATTAACTTCCGTAAACATTTTTTCAACCGACGACAGATGGCGCCCACGTTTTTGCCTCGAAATTCCGAAGGAGATTTTTTGCTATCGATTTGACTTTTAGGATGAATATATGCAGTGCCGAACGCGAACAAAAACAGTTTATATAATTGAAACATCTTAATTGGAATTCATTAATCTTTTTATCCTCAATATGTTATATAGATTGACAATAATCTGATAAACTAGTTATTTCATACAAATTAAATTACTCGTTTACTCTGCATAAAATATTAAAAATAATCTAAGTTAGGCAATTAATAAGAAAATATGTTTAATATGTTTATCAAGCGAAATTAGTTGTGGGGTTCATTAACCATATTAAGCTTAAAGTACAGTTGTCAAAATTGTACTAAATTAATACTGCTACTGGCCGATTTAATGGTACTAAAATTGTTATATGTCAATTTTATACAGTACTTACAAAAGAAACGGAAACAGCCATAGAAACGTTAAACGTTCTTTAATTAATCAATAGGTATTTTTATACCACTAAATATTAAATAAATTAAACTTAGAAATAAAAAACGCCTCCAAATATATTCTTAATAGCAGATTATATTTTGCAATGAATCCGTCTAGACATCATACCTGTAACTAACCCAGCAACTTTATCCGATCTTATGAAATGACAAAGAGCAATAAACCTTTATAGTCCGAATCCAAAAAAGACATAAAAAAGTATCAAAGGCACTTACGTAGCTAGCCTACGGCCATTTTGTTTTTAATTTTTAAAACCTAATATATTATAAATATATTTAAAGCTAATTATTTTATTAAATCTCCATATATTTTTTAAATTAAATGCATAGATATTAATTTTACGACGAAATTGTTGCCTTAAGTGTGGATTGGGTTCATCAAATTCATCAATTCTGTTCCGTCATGAAGTAAGTTCGTGGTGAGTGTTGTCTGTAGAAGTTTGTGTGGACAAGGCCGAGCCGGTCACTGACAGCTGCTGGCAAAAACCATATCCGCTGCGGTTATTAACGCTATAGTATACCAATCATAAAGGTATTTTCTCCATTATTATATACAAATAGAGTTTGAAACGAATTTTCTACACAGGGAATTCCGCATCAATGAGAAATATAGTTTTAGCGGAGAGATCTTTTATTTGGGTGAATATAAAAATGTAAAAATAAAAATTTGTAAAACGGTTTGTTTATTCTATAGCCGCAAATAGTTCTAAGACCGGGTTACCCTAAACTCATTAAAATATTGGCAGAATGTCAATTTTCGTTAAACTGTGAATACTTCTTTTCAAATTAGCTGCTAGAAGTATGTAACATTTAAACATCATATATTTAATTATAATATTTTAAACCGTGTTGCCAATTTTCTAAACAGGATGCATTAAACGTATTTCACGTCACTTGTTACTTAATCACAACAAACTATAAAACTAATTTGGATATAATTTTGTATGAATATAATAATTCTTTAAAAAAACATGAAAGATAATTTGTTCCAATGCAATGCATTAAATTTTTAAAAGAGCTAATAATCAAAGAAATAAAAATAAATATATAATAATTTGAATTAAATTAACAATAGTTTACGTAATTTTTTTTTTCTATTTTCAGATATTGCCTTACACATTAGTGGCTTCCCAACCTGTGCCGATTGCCGAAAACCATTATGTGAAACATAATGTACCCCAACACGTACCCAACGCTCAAAGTATACCAAAGCAAGGAGATGCTTTAAATGAAAACGACGAACAAATAATATCCGTTAGAATAACGTCTTCCGTAGCTGTTGGTAGAACAAAACCAAGGTCAGGTACAACTCACGAGAAGAGCAAAGATGTCGTAAATCAGGATACTCATATAACTACCCCGGCAATTGAAGATAGCCAACCGTTTGCCTCCACAACCGACATTGATGACGTCACGACAGCCCTCCCAACGACTATTTTAGAAGATTTCGAAGCTGCCACAGATATACCGCCAAATTTAATCGGCGCTAACATAGAGTACATAAATCAGTTAAAAGCTAAAAAAGGTACAAGAGGTCTTAGTACTTATGAAAGACTTCATTCATTTACATCGAACGATGGCTATCCAAGTAGTAATAAGACGAATGATTCGGTCGCCGAATCTTCTATATTAGGACAGGACGATGTAGTAGATGAAGTACCGATAGCAAGAAATGTGCCTTTGTCATATTACAAGAACAATATTCAGGAACCAACCCGAGCGAATACGAGATTGACAACTGTTAATTTTAATGTAGTACACGAAAACCAAAAGGTCCCCAAATATAACGACCGTTTACCTCCATACGTAAATCCAAACCAGAACGTTGGCGATCAGAAGTTTTATAATACACCTCCGCAAATATACAGCCAGCCGGCACAAGTGTACAGCGAACCAGCCAAGTTTTATAGCGAACCAGCTAAAATATACAGTGAACCAGCAAAGATATATAGCGAGCCGGCAAAAATATACGGCGAACCTTCAAAGATATACAGTGAACCGGCTAAGTTTTATAGCCAACCAGCGTCTTTGCATCTGTCACCCGAACCTGCCCAGGAACGCCGACCGTGGCAGCCACAGAAATTGAAATCCACCACCATCAGTACGACACAAACTGCCTCAACTGGCGCTTACAAACAGAACTCTCAGAGAATCACCGATCAGGAGCCGGAGAGGAACTACGAGGTGGACGAAAAGGTCAGTGTGATGACAGACGGCAGGAGTCACGGCGAGCAGACCACTGACATAGATAACCCGGAGAATTGCAAGCAGGAGAATTGCAAAGTTGGTTACGTGGTGGAGGGCCGTCAGTTTAGGAAATATAGGGTTGAAGAGAGAACTCCTGACGGCTTCATCGTGGGAGAATACGGAGTGGTGCGGAACGAGGACGGCGCGCTGAGGGGTGTGAGGTACACAGCAGACAGCGACGCCAGCCCCCGCCTCATACACGACGCTCTCATGAAGTTCCTACAGCTGAAGTAGCCAGGAGGCGACGTTGATACAACAACGCCCGAGTCATATACGATTGCTCATTTTATTTATGTTAACATTATTTTTAATTGCTTTCTTTATTTATCAATCACTAATCGTGAAACCGAATGTTATGATATATAGTAATGACCTTTGCGTCTGTTAAGAACAAAACATTGTCTATGAAATGTCGATGTAAAACTTCTTTTCATTTTTGTCACTACTTATCAAACTGTCAATCAAGAATGAGAGGATTATAACAGTTTCCAACATATCTCTTTCATTCTACACAACAGTTGACACTGGCAGAATACTGTGCACGTCTTTGCATGGATGAAGGCCATATTATTAAAAAAAATCAAACATACATTACTTTACTAGCGCTTTCCACGTAGTTAATAACTTTGCTCATCGATAAAATACGGTGCCATGCTCTATAAGGCACACCGCGGTATAATGTAATAGTAGATATAATAAGCAATTGTGAATTATTAAAAAATTATCAAGACAAAGGTTTTTATTAAAACGTGCCTTTAATAGTAAACTTATATTTTTTTACATTTCAAATCTCTTTGCAGTTGAAACTTATATATCCAGCTATTATCAATAAAACAGCCAATGGAATCCAGAAAACAAACCTCTTTATTCAATATATAACACATGCAGGCGTTTGCAATATGTATGGATGTACTTCACACAACAGATAATGTAAAAAATTTAACCATCTAACGAGCTTGTATGCATTATCTATTTGAGCTCCCAACAATCTCAACATTTCGTTTCAAATATTCAATTAGAAAAATATCTGTATTTTTCACTCGTTACAATTGGTGCAGCGTCTATTTTAAAATTAAATACAAAATTAAAATGATAAATCAAAAGCATATTATAGAAAGATATGTAGAACAGGGAAATATATGTTGCGTAGCTTGCAATGCGTCCCGTTACACTTATTTGTGACTTTGACAGCTTCTTGACATTTATTATTTTTTTAATTTCCATTGCAGTGCACAAATCATTCCGCCCACAATCACTCTTTAAGAACTCATTTATTTACGATATATTTTCTGTATATCCAATTTAATAATAGATTCAAGCAAAAAACCACGGCAATATTATACAGCGAGATAAAAGGAGTGAAGATTACAGTAACGATTCAGCACAAACTCTCTACAAGCATTCAATATTTTAATAATTTATACCTATGAGCTATATTAATACTATCATTAAATATTGGTGCCACAAAGATAGGTCACGATGTAACGTCTTAACAGTAACTTATACAAAGATTACAATTCATTAATCATTTCAACTCCTTATAAATAACATTCTAATATATTTTTTTTTATTTCTAAACAGCATTTTCTTAACATCCAAATTTACATGTTGAAACATTAACTTTCATGAATATTACTAGCAACATTAAAACCGTCTGTGTTAACAAACGCCGTTACTATGAGGTTTATAGTTGACGGAAACGTAACAGTTTTCGTTTGTTTTTGTTTTAAAAGTTTGACAGTTAACTACAACGCTCATAGTAAGGATACATTAAGTGTTTGAATCGAATTAAACATCGACAATTTTCAACGTTTCCTATTGATAAATATTCGAATATTTAATATTTAAGAACGATCGATATTAGAACTGTCGATATGTAGGTATACGATGAAAAATCGTGTTACATCACTCGTGGAAGCACGCGAGACACGGGCGACATCTTTACTGGCCTTACAACAACTTCGATGTTTCTCTTATTATCCGATTAATAAACGTTTTTAAATTTTCTTAAACCATATCTAACATTCAAAACAAAATTTCTGACGAAATATTGTAAGGAATTATAAACGTGATATTAATATAAGTTTAAACATTACATTCCAAATTTAAATTTCTTTCAATTTTCTTCGAAATTTAAAAATTTACAAAAGTTTAAATTTGTTATACATTTTGTCAATAATATTCTCGATCAACAAAGCACATGGTCCTTAATAATAACGTTATCATATAAATAATGCTTTTTATTCAGAGTAATCTCTAAACGGCCATTTAGTTAACGCACACACACAAATATCAAATTTAGAACACATTTTATAACTGGCTTGAAATACAAACGTTTAACAATTAAGAATAAATTAAATAACCTTGAAAATGGTCACAGGACACTTTAGAAAGTAATAATTAACGGTCAGTTTTCATTAACATTTGACATATAATGAATGGAATGTTTGCTTCTGACCTTACATTTAAATAATTATTATTAGGCTGGTAGAATAAAATGATATGTATAAATTATAGTAATTATTTATATCTATGTGACATATTTATTTCAGAAGTTCTATTTTATGACTGGCACTAGTTAATCGATTTTTTTTCTTTGCGTTCAAAAACAATGAACATACAAATAGATTGCTATCTGTATGTTATATAACATTGAATAGTTCTACCTACTTGACTCCGTTGCAACGGTGAATGTTAACCAAAATATAACAATATAATCAAGTAGAAAGTTAAGGATTTACTATAAAAATTCATTACGGACTCCATATAAAATAGTTAGAAATATGAACAAACGTCAAAATACAGTACTAATACACAAGACGCTGATAAAAAAAATATAAAAATAATGAAACTAAATGCGAGGTGCAAAAAATCACATACAATATTGGCAGTGACACATCCACCGATGGTCCCACTAAGGAACTGAATAAAAAATCAAAGGAATAAATTAATAGTGAAGCGATCATATGACTTCGCTTATATCGATAATTGAATCGATTTAATCGTATGTCTCCGATTCTTGCTGCACTAGCTTGAACCGCCGCGGACTTTTCACAGCCACTGATCCGTGACCGTCCAACGAGAGACGTCCTTTTATTTGTAAATACCTTTAATAAACAAAAATATATTAATTACAATATATTTTAAATATTTTACATATATATGTATGTGAGCTATTTTACCTTTTCATGTAACGGCATACAAGTTTGGTTGGACGTTGTTGCCACTCGTCCAAGACCTCCTTGGGCGCTAGAACCTGCAAAATATCATGTAAACCATAAACAAGACACTATATTAAAATAGCAAACTTTTTTTTCACATTAATTCGGCAACGGAATAAAAAAATATTTCTTTAGTTCAGTAATTGAGCTGTTTTTAGTTATGTAATTTTGTCTTATATTACGAACCCAGGAATTAATGTTCGAGATTTTTTCAAGATAAAAGTAATATAAACATAATATTTTTAATATATACAAGAGTAAGGTATAATGTTTGCGACTTCTGGAAAAATCCGTGTTTATAACGAATTCGCTTTAAAGCTCTACTTACAACCTTTATCTATAACATAAAACCCTAACAAAGTCTAAGAGTTTACAGGTTTAGATATTGTTTTGTTGTATGTTCTTGTAAGTTATAGTCTAAGAGCGCACCTGGTCCCCTTTAAGCCTATCCAGTAGCGTAACGCACACAACGGCCGCCTTGACCCCAGCGTGGTGTGTGAGAGCCGCGAAGGCCAGTGACTCCATCTCTATATTGACGACGCCAGACTTGTGGATGCTCTCGAGATATTCCATCTTATCAGCCTCGGTGAAGTCACAGAAGGCACCGTCCAGACGACCTTGACCTACGAATGCATTACCAAAACACACGTT
>DVQP01001959.1:0-13696 GCA_018231745.1 Danaus eresimus
CAAGTGTATATATATATATATATATATATATATACACCTACAATCAATGCCGTCTTTTGTTTAATAATAATTCATTTGTATTTTTTCTTGACACTTTAATTTGATCGCTACAAGCCTACTATATTGTTCCGGTATGCTTTCTTACCTTTTTTTGTTTGTTTAATATTTTTATTATTTATTATATTTCCAACTATCCTATACTCTATTCTGTACTTATTGTGTAATCTAATTACGAGCATTTTTCACAATACTTTTTGATTTACTTATTACACAAATTAAAAGTGACTGTTTAAAAACATTGAAAAAACCAACATGGTAACTCCGTTATTGCCTCTAACTATACTACTTGTAAAATAACGAAAAATCATATTCTACAACTCCATAATAACAAAAATAAAACTTACATTATGTTATTATAGTAGGTAATTTAATTTTTTTTTCAAAACGAAGAAAACTGAGTGGAAGCAGAAACCATAATGTACATATATAAAATATTTTAATATACGACTTAACGGATTCAAGAAAAAAGACTGAGTAACTTGATAAAGAAGAAAAGAAAAGCCCTCGTAGATCTTATACATCTTTAATTATAAAATTCCTAAACCTGTCATAAAGTCTACATACAAAAGTTGTATCGGTTCAGAAACCCTCTCCGGCTCCAACAACTCATCAGCTCACACCACTCATACAATAATATGTACAAAAACAAAAAATATTAGCAAAATAGATGGAGCAATCACTTTTGTCATATTTCTTACTTTCAACGCCATCTTGTTGTGTTAAATGTAAACAGGGTTGGTTTCCAAAAAGTAATTTATTTACTCAAAGAGGCTTTAAATAGGTTTATCCTAATATATATTGAATTTAATGAACAATTACATGTATTTAATAGCAACATGAAAAGTTTTTAAATTATCTATGAAGGAATTTCTTTAATATTTCTTCACGCATTATCCGAACTCTTTTACAGTTAGATCGTTATGTATAGTTTATTAAATATTATCAGCTTAAATACAAATTTAAAAAATTCTTTTTATATAATTTTATAGTAAATAATGCAAATTACTTTGTCAACTGACTTCAAAAGAGCAGGAGGTTATTATTGTGTTTCGTTATACCTTATCACGAGTTTGAATCGTCACACTACATACGAGGCGTTTCTTGTGTCTCATTCATAAATCTTCACACAAATTATCTAAATAACGCTCTTTATGGCGAATACAGATACAAAATGATGTTAAGGAGTTCGTATACTTTCACATAATTAAAATTTCATGACTCAAATAAATGTCACATTTAATGTACAGGTTTCGACCATCGGACTTGTTAATAACTTAAAGTAATCTTGCAACGAATACCGAATATACGGCCAGCAATCCGACCGGGAAACTTGGTCTACGAGAAATAATAAGAAGTAAAAAGCTTCCTAAAAATTCAGAAAAATTTTCCTTCTGTAGCATAATCTTACCTTCGGAATTTTGATAGTGAAAATCATTCAAATGCGAAGAAAAGTTCTTCATTTATATAATACCAATGGCTACTTTAACGATTACAAGAAAAACGAAAATATGAATATGTACGTAATCTATATATATAAGAGATTTCCCACCTATATATTGACTCATCACGATATCTCTGGAACCATAAGGCGTAGCGACTTGAAATTTGGTAGGAATATTTCTTTCGCCGAGTAGAGGTCAGCTAAGAACGGATTTTACGAAATTCCACCCAAAAGGGGGGTTGTGGGGCGTTAACAATGGAAAAATCCCATTTTTAAACTATAGCTCCTATCGACTTCAAATTTGGTAGGAATCTTTTATATGTGATGTAGAAATGATCTAAGAGCGGATTTTATGACAATCCACTCCCAATATGAGTTGCAGGGGTGGATGTACGTACACTCGTAGCTTATATATGCCCCGGCTTTGCAGGGGGCAAAGCCGGGGCGTGTCGCTAGTACAATATATATGTACCACACATGTCAATATGCGTTGCATAAACAGCGGGTACGTTAATATAAATAACAGACACACCAATTTTACTTATTTGTATACGTAGAAATAAAAAGGTACAATAGAATTATACGAAGAAAAGTGATTGTTTTACGTTCTCGTCATGGAAAACCGAGATGCTCCTGACCTTGCCATACAATTATACCACAAATATAATCAAATCATCCTCGTTATTTCCCGTGAGTTGATGCTGGGAACTACGCATTACATCACTCTCCCAATTATTTGTGTACAAGGTCTCAAATTATGACCACAGCATTAGCTAACACTTGCTATAAACCATAAAATATGTCAATAAAATCTCCGCACATACACCAAACATTAATCTATTCACCGTGACCTGATCAATTAACCCAAAAAAAATTTAACCCACGCTCGTTTTCTGAGACGGAATAAATTTCATACACGTTACTTGTGGCGTGCATGCTGTGTGCATACCATTAACATTTATGGAATCTCAGCGTCTAAATGCGTCCTGTAGTTTTGAACACCTCCATATAGTACCAAGAGCCGTCAGGAAACAAAAAGTACTCCCATGACTCAGTCCGGAGACGCAAATTGGCGTCAATTTGAGATCGCGCTGCACGTCACTACTCAATTGAGGAATGTGTCACTTCATGCATGCATGTAGTCGGTTGATAACAGAGTTATTTTCAAACGTATTTATTGTGAGACAATACTTGATGATCTATAATATTAATATGTGAGGCAAAAACTTTGGACTCCTTTTTAGGAAAATTGCGCGGACGCAGGAGCATGAAATTTGGCACACTTATAGTTTATGTGTAGAAGAAGTGCAGGACGCTAATATTATTCAACAATAATGCTTATAAAGTACATTAAATCAATAAATAAAACATTACACACACTACCGTGCATTTCACACACACATATACATACACAAGTATTTGTTTATGCATATATACTCTGTGATGAAATTGTTTTTGTTTGTTTTTCATGTTGTTTTTTTTATTTATGGTCGAATTTTAACCACCGGGCGACCACTAGTTTAATATTAACTTGAACATCATTACATTTAAATAATTCCCAGCAACAGTGACTGCGGGTAGACGAGGTGGGGCTGAATATTTAATATATACAACCCATACTAGAAAAGAAAAGAATTTTGCATTAAGTGAAATATTTTAAAATGTAGGTGTTATGTTTTGTCGAATGTCAAATAATTATAAATATTTATATATTATCTGACCTTTAATACGTCTCTTATCTCATCGCATGAAGCTAGTTACCCAATATGGCATGTTTGGCCACGTTGTCTAAAATATATTTTCTTTATGATTAATATTAAAATCGATATTAATTGTGATTTTGGACGGAATATATGAAGAACAAGTTTTTATCTAGTTATGATAACAGTCATTAATAATTTCTTTATACGAAATGACTAGGTACGGTGTATGTGTGTGTAGTTGTGTTTGTTTGTGTGTGTTTGTACACAGTAAATCTTCATGAGTTTTATCTTAATGACGTATAGTATGCCAACTCACAGTTAATTTCTTTATTTATCCCTGTTATCATAATTATATTCAGAGTTAATTGAAGTTTAAACTCAGATAATTTTAATAATTTTGAAATCCATCTGTGACAAGTATAATGAGCTGGTGTCTGGTATTTTTAAATTATGTATATCTAAAAGAGTTTTAAGAGACTTGTTAGTAGATCACTTTTATCGGTCTTTGTCTTTGAGAAGCGTCTAATGACGCCCAAAGGAGGTACTTGACATCTGTAGTCAGTGCAGTAACTGACTACCTGACTTACATTCTTTGACAAGACAAAGTAAGATCCAGTCAAAGGAATACATTATCATGACAGTTTTTTTTTTAAATTTAACTATCAAATATAACGTCCTTAAATTTAATATATTCAGCCGTATAAAACATAACAAACCTTCATGCTCGCAAATAGTTTGAATGGTTTGTTTTGCTTACGACGTACGAACATTATTCATAACACAATAATGAAAAAAAGATATGTTTATCTCATTTGTTTTAACTGTGGGCGTTTTTGTTATTGGATGTAACATACATATGGTTGCACATGATCCGCTGAATGACAATCCCAGTAACAGGTCTGCTGGAATCCTTGTGACGTTTACCGCCATATGGTGTTATGGTATGCAGATGACTAAGTTTACAATGAGTTTCAAAATTTAAACTGCATTATACATTTGCTTTATGAAATTATCTGTTTGGATATACGGATGTCAATTAACGAGTCCGAGTTTGTTATAATATAATGTGTTTATATTATTCAATACTGCTAGCCAGAAGAAAGCTGACTGATATGTTTTTCGGTGACGCAATTAGAATTTCGCGTGCGTTGAACTTTGAATACATTTTACATATAGTTTGCGATATCATTAAGTATGGTAAGTTTTAGAGATAATAAAACTATGCTGTATCTATACGTTTGGTAAATAAAGATTTCTGTTGGTAATTCAATTATTAAATAAAAGCGGAATAAGACTTATCTGGAGTAGGTCATACTAAGTTTGCGAGTCTTTTAGCGCTCGCTTACAAAGAAAAATAGGTTTAGCGCCTCTTTATGTGTCGAAACTTTTAGTTAAATGAGAAACAGGATCTAACTCATAAAGCATTATTGTACAAATCATTCAAATAAGTTTGAAGTTAAGTTAAAATAAGTTTCAAGATATAATACTAGTAGCAGATAATTGCCTAAGAAAAATAGGTTATTAGATATGAAATATGAAAGTTGCGCTATGCATATTTGTGAGCACGTAACCAAATATGAAATAGGCGCTTACTAAAATAGAAGTGTCCCCAAACACGAACTAACCGATATGGCTAAGTAAATTTTTACAGTTAGCTTTGTGCGTATCACACAAAGTTGCATTTAAGTGGTTAGCGGCAGACATTTTGGGCATGACAAAAAGCAATCTCCTTTGTATTACACCGATAACATATTTAATTTTTTTTATGTTTAAAAAAAAAGCACACGAGTAACTTCTAGAAAGATCTAGTATGCACAAATTAGACATCCATATACGCGTTGTGAAAATAGTTTTTAAGCTAGCTTTGAATTTATACTGTGCTTTTTTTATTCCAGCTTAAAATAAAACCTTTGTCCGATGAAATATTGCTTCTCGCTAAGCATATTGCAGATTTATTTGTGTAACAGATATTGCGTGTGTATGGTAATCGATTTGAGATACCTATCGTTTCTGAAAGCTTGACGAGATGAGACTAATCTGAGGATCATGGTTTAAGCAATAGCTGTTAATTGTTTTTGTTAATATTGTTACATAAAAATAATTTTCTTAACTCATGTCACTTGTTAAATAAGTTGTGTACAATCACATGTAATTCACAGTGTTAATTTATAAAATGATACTTATGTGCTTTTCCTTTGAATTATTAAATAAAAAAATATTCAAGTAACATAAAAATAATGAAAGATATGCAGGATTTTGGTCTTGATTTTAAGGCAGATTTAATTTTATCGCAAATTAATAAGAAATAATACAGGACAAATGCAAAGAAAAAACGCAGACGGGGTCGCCGATAATTGCTAGTATACATATATATTTTCGTCTTGTATATATCTGTATAGGTATAGACGCTAAGCTTCTGGGAACCAAAAACCTGTCTGGATTTCGGAATCCACATTCCGCCGGCCACCAGAAAAGAAATTGTGGTGCACACATCCACAGAACCATCCGAGTGCATTTAAACAGAAATATGCTTTGTGTTATACGCACATACTGCATGTGTTGGATTCTATGAATTAAATAGTACAGTACAAGTAGCGCCAGCTTGACAGTAATTTTTCTTTATTTTCAATCACGATAGAAATCTAATTAAAAAAATAATACACATAAAATGATAATCTATGACTGAGGGTATATAAGTTAATAATGTGAAATCATTAAAACTCAAACATTATTATAATAATCACAGTTAGTATTTTAATTAAAATATACATTTAGGTCATTTATGGTAGGTGACAATTATATTTTCTATTGGCATTTGTTTCGTGATAACTTAGGTAGGTAAAAAAACATGTAACAAAACTTTAAAAAATTATGAATAAATTTATAATAAGCATTCAATATATATTTAGCCTCGTCTGTTCGGGTTCGTTTAAGGCTTAAAGGTTAAAAGTTGCCCTTTTTGTGAATAGATATTTTTTATGTCATCAAAAGGGGATAGGTTATATAGGTCATGTTCAATAGTAAAGCCTTTAGCTATGTATCTATAAAGCTAAATATATACCTATATATTTAAAATACGCTTCGTTAAATTAAAAACGTCAATAAATTCAATCAATAATTTCATGCTTGGATTTTAAATAGATATTTTAATAAAAACGATTTTTTGATCACTCAGTAGGTAGTTTCTATTATATTCTTCTCAAACGTATAGTATTTTCACCTGGACCTGGAATCATTGACTGCTGGAAATCTAACCCAAGGCCAATATTGCAGCACCACAACCATTACATAATACTCGTAAATAAAGTCTCCAGCCTTGAGATCCATTTCATTTATAATTCATGTTAAATCGATACGTTTCCATGAGCGTGCAGACATTTTAACTCAGTCTACATTGTTACTTTTTAAATAATATAATTTTTAATGTTCATAATTTAATCCATACAGCCAACGTACATATATTGTTTATAAAAAAGTTTTTATTCTATTTAGTTGGCATATTTTTACGTCATCAGCAACACGGTTGTATTGATTGAACGCGATTCCTACGACCCAATAACTCACATCGGCTCATAAACGAACCAAAGCCTTTTATATTATGATATCACGTGTACGTCCTAGAAACAATTTAATTGCAAACATTTTTAATGTTCGTCATCACAAACATTTGTATTTAAATATTGTGATAATTAAATTTACTAATACATATTTTTCAAACAAAAAAATATTTAGGGTATACATTATTTTATTGTTTAAACTTCCAAACATAGATAAGAAATAATTAATATATAATAACTCTTTGTAGTGTTTAAAAGACGCTTAAGTGTCAATATTGATAACTTCCGAGACGCGTATCATAGGTAATAATGGTTTGACATCATCGACAATTATAAGATAATATTAATTTAGAAAACATATAAAATAATAAATATATTCCTAATTAGAAAAATTTTAACAAAAGCATCGAAAATATAAATTTATTCAAGCGTTTCACAATCGATGTTATTAGAGGAGGCGGGAAGACCACTGGGATTTAATATGAGTCGCATTTTTTTAATAGTGTCAAAGCAAAATGAGGCCAACGTCCATGTTATTCTGGAGGGCCTAAAAATAAATTGAAAATACTTTGCCTAGGTGGCAGCTAAGAGTTAAACACGTGACGTTATAACAGCCGGTTCAAAGCTGTGGCGGGGTATTATAATAGCTTAAAATAGATTGGTTTGTATACATTTTTTTTAGAAGCAGGTGTAATAAGCCAGGTAGTGGACAGACGAACCCAAAGCCAGCTTCCTCGTTAAATAAAAAAAAACGAACAGTTTAATACTCCATAGTTTAACGCCCGTCCCCGCTTGAATGTTTTTAATCTAAATACAAAGCGCCTCCCCTGTCTTGTTTATGTTATATTAATTTATAGTTAGGAAGTGGTAACTCGGCTGTTTCAATGGACGCCATGCCGGGTGATTAATGTCCTCGGATTCTTTTGGTCCTCTCTTATTTTAATAAATCAGACGGATATCACGTCTAATTGGATTGATGCGAGGAAAATAGATAACACTTAAGTGGTTTCTTTCTTAGAAACTGATTTGTCATGGGATATTGTATGGTTAGTTTAAAATATGTGTTATCTCAAACTCTCTGTATAGCCGTGACGTTGGTTTTTATAAAACCTTCCAATATTTAATTTGTTACGTTAAACCAAACACAAGAACAAACTTCGTTATAAACCTAATAATAGCAAACATGCAGAATAATAGAAAATATGCATTGCAAGGGAATTAAACCAAGCATGATGTTCTGCGCCGTTGAAAATACAGGTTGAAATTATGTCACCCGATGGAAAGATAAGCTGGTATTTTCATACATTAACTGAGAGTAAAAGTGAAGCTGCAGAGCAACTTGTCAACTCGTATACTACGAACACGTTAATGTACGGCCTCTGTCGCGCCCATGAACATAACAAATAGCCCATGAACGCCCACTGTTTGCTGCGAATACAATTGTTTGGACACCCGAGGTGACTATATTTATAGCCACTTAAATGTAATGATTTACATATACAAACGAACACATATATTTGTCCTTTAAATGAATTATGCACCAGCCGTGTAGTAATCTACTTATCCGTAAACGATATAAGCAGAAGTATGTTTGCGTCATGGTGCTTTTAATCTCGTGGATGGACAGTTCTTTTGCAGCTCACAAGAATATAAACCGTGACACCTACATAAGGTCACTCCTCCCACAGACCGAAGTCACGTTGCCTCGACCGTCTGTCAAATTGTATTTCATTTTATCTAATCAATCTAACAACAGTCGTGTAAATGTAATCAGTAAACGTCCGAACTACGTGATCCTCTGTGGTGTTTACTTCTGTGTTTTCTTACACAAAACAAATATTAGGTCACTGTTGTGTAATATTTTTTAAATATTCTAAACTGTATAACTACGACTGTGTATAGGAATAAAATATAGGTATATATAAGTTCAGAAATTGTATTTATGTACTGTCACAATTCATAGTAGAAGGTTCACACAAACTCAAAACCGATAGTTTGGAAGTATATCATGTAAAAATTATGCCGATGATGTATGTAACGGTAACACGTTCAGTGTTAACGTTAACGATTTAAACGCGTAGTAAGGATAGTGGATCCTCATTGTTTATTCGTAAATCAAGGTCCGTCAGATGTGACCTCATTCTGTGTGGGTCATGTTAAAGCTGTCTTCACCGCAGTCAGTTTTTATATTGCCACCATGTATAAATAAAGATAGCATTCCGAAGGTGATCAAGTTGAGCTTAAAATCAAAGTTCATGATTACATTGTAATGTGACGTAGGTTTAAAGAATATCACTTTTAAATGGTGTAAAATCTTACTTATATTCGAAATCATTAACATTATTACCAATAACTTTTGCGTTCATTCAAAGAATCAATATGCGCGAACACAAAGTGAACACCCTTTAAAAATAGCCACGGCCTCATAATGTGCATTGTTTGTCTCCAAAATACATATAAATATTGCACGCAGAATGATTACTACACGTAAATTACTTAGAAATGTATAGTATTGTATTCATAACGAATCACGTTTCAGTCATCGTGACGGCTCATTACTCAGGAAGTAGATGTTCGATAGATATGGCTTTGTTTAGTTATATATTGTGGGAGCGACAGGTTTTACCTGTTTTAATGACAACTCCCATCCCGACTACGCTGAAAGGAGGGTTATGTTGTGTCTAATATCCATATATTTTGCACGTATTACGTTAATATGTAAAATTTGGTTAAATGCACAAAAAATAACATTATTTTTCTTTGAAAATAATCTCGATCGTAATTATAGCCAATAAAAGCACTAGAATATTTTTGTTTCATTATAGGCAAACTTTTTATCCTGTTTGTGATCATTTTAAACAAGAATGTATGATATATTTTCGTTTTTGTTTTCTTTATCTTTAAAATAAATGATCATTTAGATAATCTAGATCGGTAAACCTTTATCGTGCCATAAGGCTAATGACCGGCTGTATGTTTAACCGGTATAAAAAATCTTTATTGTTGGAAGTATTATTTTACAACTTACTAATTTAATTTAATATATAAGAATTAAAAATATATATTTAAAATGAGTTTTCAATGATATATTGAAGGATTTTGGCTTAAAAATCGCAAATTCCAGTGTATGAAGCTATAGTGTAAAAAAAAATAAATCATTCGAAAAAAAATTTAAAACTTATAAAATAAAAGCTTTCTTTAAGTGACAAAAAAATGCAATAGTTTAGATGTAGATTGTAACTGTAACACGATATGTTTTTTTATAAAAACCCGACAAATAAAAAGTTGTGTTAAGAGTTTGACGTCGATGTATGTGTGTGGCATCGTAGCTCACAAACGGATGGACCGATATCGATGCAAGTTTTTTTATTTAAAAGCCTGCTTCCTTGCTGTGGTTCTTAGATATTTTCGGTTAATATCGGCCTAGCTGTGTTAGACTATCGGCTAATTACTAAATGACGTAATAACGTAATTTATACGTCTGATTACTGGATTAAGAATTTCACGCTTGCCAGTATAATCGTTTAATACATAATTTTAATTTTTAATACATTTTATTTATGAAATTAAAAGCTAATTTAAAGTAATTGTTATATTTATATTTCTTAGTATATTTTTATGACTTATAGGAATTAAATTTATGTTTTATTATACATTTCTCTAATTATGACACCGTCACAATGATTATGTTTCTTGTGATGTCAATTTGTCGTTAATAAGTAATCGTATTGACAGTATTGACAAACCATCTAATAAATTACGATCTATTTGATCAAATTAATTATAATGTAACATGATAGATGCGAAACTCGTAGTATTTGATGCTATTGATCAAACGGAACTAAATATTTGATATGAATCGTGTCATTTTATTTAACCGACTTTAAAATACGTAATTAAATTTAATTTTTTTTAAATAATTTAATCTATACTTGCATGTATTTACATATGTTAAACCATATGCGCTTAGTTTAAACATGGATCTATATTATTTTGCTGTTTGTTTCGTCCTCAAAGATATAAATAAAATACAGTGATTTATGCTACAACAGTTTTTAAAGTCGGTTAAAACCATCATCATCAGATTATCGGTGTCGAATGTTGAGCAAAGGTATCTCACATGGAGAAGGTTTGAACATTAATCACCACGCTTGCTCAAGACGGGTTGGCGATTTCAAATTTATAATTTGAAATTATAAATCCAGGTTTCCTCACGATGTTTTCTTTCACGGTTAAAATGAAAACATTTAAATACAAGCAAACAATGTATGATTAAATAAGAGACATCTTGTCGAGATATTTCTGGTTTGTTGTAAACATACGACTAACAATATAGTAAAGTGCCATATAAGGCTTCTCCTCGCCTGAATGCCTCAGACAACTAACGTAGACGAGTATCTATGTAAGAACACTCGTATAAAGATGGCGTCTAAGTTTTTGTATGAGAATTTTTTTTTTGTCTTCCGACCAGTTTTAATACGGGACTTGTTCCCTCAAAACATCCAACTGTTATAAGAGGGCATTGTTTTTACAATATCAAAAACTTTCCGCATTCAAGAATTGCAACGATCAACTTTATAGTGCAAAAGAATGAGAGTAAACTACCATTTTTCTTTACGTCTGCAATAAACATCGTATTAACCTAAAAGTCCACTTCATTACTAATAACGCTAGCAACAAATCACTCTTGTATTGTTATTTGTTACTTGGAAGCAATCACAATACTTCAAAATATTAAAACCGTATGTGAAATCTTAAAAATTTAGTTCGGACGCAATAAGATAAACATATAAAGAGGATTGCAGTAAAAACAATTCGGACAAATTAACATATAACATTCAATATAATGCCCATAAAAATAACACTTAATGTGTCCATATGTTTACGCCGCAGATATTATTTAATTTCATTGTGTTTCATTTGTTTTCATTTAGTTTTATTTCTATTATATTTCAATACGTTTCAATGATCGCAGATTAATTATGACTATCGGTTAACTGTTTTAATTCCTAACAAACTACCAAGTACCAACTACATCGAGCGCCAGGAGACTCGCTGGTAAAACCGGTATGAGATTATGGGATCCTGTTCTTATACGACCTGACTTTCTTTGGCTGGCACGGAGACGTTGAAAAACTAATGGTCTTTCAATTTGCTGTTTGTTTATTAAAAAAATTAATTCGTTGTATAATATAATGATTGACACGTAAATCAGCATACACTATATGATATTAGTTATCTTTGTTCTGGTGAGTACGTTAATTTTTTAACGAACATTTTATTATTCCCTAACATTCTTCGATTGCTTAAATAAACAGCTAATATAGGTTTTACGAAGCCAAGAAAGTTTCTAATATTAGAAACTGAAGTAATAAATAAAATATGACGTATCTACATATGTTTCGTTTCCTCTGTTGAAATGTCTAAAGTTTAAATATTTAAATTAATATCAAAGAACATTAGTTTGGTAC
Source organism: Danaus eresimus (assembly GCA_018231745.1). Taxonomy (NCBI): domain Eukaryota; kingdom Metazoa; phylum Arthropoda; class Insecta; order Lepidoptera; family Nymphalidae; genus Danaus; species Danaus eresimus. The sequence continues at coordinate 12,233 of DVQP01001959.1, forward strand.
ATATGTGCCTGTTAGGATAAAAACGTGGCAGAGCACAGAACGGGCCAGAAATACGGTGCGTGACCATTATTAAGCTACGAAGATGAGTGGATTCAAGGAATTAAGCTAGCCCTTATGCATTACGTACATACTATGTAAATTGTTATAAACTAGCTTTTGACCGTATCGTATCCATATATAATTATAACGTAGTGCAATTTTTATTATCAACTTGAAGAGAGATTATTATTTAACGTTTATATAGTGATGGATTGAACAAAGCAATTTTTTTCATATAATGTATTAGTAGTACATAATTTACTTCACACTAACGTATTTTTTCTCTCTCACACGCACATATATAGTATACAATACGTCAAATCGTGAAGATTTCTTAATGTGTGTACTGTCACAAAATGTCGAGTATCATGGCAGTTGCATTCTGGTATGGGAATTGAAATAATTAATTGATTATTATTTTTCTTTTATTTGAATGAATTTTCGACAGGCTGTGACTGACAAACATAAAAATTTCACTTCTTTATCAGTATATATTTTGTATTCAGTCACTTTTACAATGCAGATCGATCGATAGGGGGTGGCACTCCTTTGTGGGGGCCGGATGGAGCGGAGACACAGACGTCCTTGACAGAATCATTACAAGGTTAAAAGTGTAACTCACTTAATCTTAGTAATAAGAAAAATGAGTTAGGAAGCTACAAAACACGTCATTACATGAAAGATTTAGATTCATAGCGTTGTTGGTATTATTATTATTTTCCGGTGAAATTCAGAAAGATCTGTACTCCATAAACTCGTATGTGATCAAATTTAATTTTAAACAAAACTGAGGTTGGCTGGCTTATTTTTAACATAACACCTCAGCTGTTTTCGGAAGTTGTTTAATGTATGTAGAAATAACATAAGTATAGCATCGTTTAATGAATGTAAATCGGTTACTCATTAAGCCGGTAGATTTAGTCATAGACGTTTTTAGTCATACAAACAAACCCGGCGCGATGACGTGAATCCAGATCAAAATAAACTCAATGGGGAGCCAATAAAAAACATTCTGAACAACTGAAAAAATATTCATTTAATATATATACGGTACAGGCAATTGAAATACCGGGAAGAATCAACCGAGGCTAAGCGTTCAATCATAGTCATCTGTCAAGCAATCATCTTCGTCACGTAGCGGTCTAGACCACTAAAGCATCAGGGGTAACTTAAACCGCTTCTATCATAAATAGTAAATCGAGTCGATTGATAACTCAGCCATAATTGCAATAAAGCTTCGATTATCGATCGTTTGTAATACAATATTAAAAAAAAAATATGTATAACGTCAGTAACCTCGAGCTTAATCTATTTATACTAAGTTTAACGTTCAAATAGTCGTCTGCAGTAAGCCTTTTACTTATAACTGTCTATCAAGATACTTACTATTTTTCATAGAACTACTAAATACTATTTGTTAGCCCG
>DVQP01001960.1:0-13693 GCA_018231745.1 Danaus eresimus
GATTATGAATGTTATACAAAGTAACTCTTGATTTAATTTTTTTCCTTAAAAATATTTATTGTTGGTCCTTGTCAATATATCGAGAAAAAAGTAATATATGTATATACATATATATCTTTCTTTTTTTTCTTCATAAAGGTAAATGATGTATCATTCAATTTAAGGTAAATAATTATTTATAGATTTTGGTTTACTTAACATAGAACTAACTCGTTAATATAATAATTAAAGTGATCATAACGAAATAATGTATTTGAATCCTTCGTAATTCAAATTATAAATTCTATCAGAAGTTAACGGTACAATCCTATATAAGAAAATGCGATAAATCTAAGAAGCTTTCAGGTCAAAAATGACGAATAATTTTCAACCTTATCCACCCAGTTACAGACACAAACTTTATAATAATAACATTTTCTGTATTTTTAAATTAAAACAACGAACTGAATTTTCAAAACCTATCAAACAAATTTTGTAGTTTAATTATGAAATGTATGACTAAAAGTTTCCATTAAATTCACAAACGAATCGCCTCTACTGTATTCGTTAAAAATATTCTAACCTAACCATTACACAGTGAATCGGATTTTAATTTATACCATCTTCATTAATCGCGAACTGAAAGCTCTTACACTGCAATGTATGTCTTTAAATTTGAAATTACCAACAAAAATAGCTGCTAATACTTAATGTCTATTACAAGTCTGATAAATGCTAATTATCAATTAAATTGCGACATTTCATATGCATAAATATTATAATGTAATTGACAATTTACAACAACATCACAGCGACAAGTTGAATGTCATAGCGTGGTTTGCCAAGAATGTTTGAAGGACAAAATACGTACGAGCACCAAAGGACGCGGCCATAGCAAAATGCAAGTGTATGTATTATAGACAGCAAGTGAAGTTATGCATTAAAATAGCCAATGTCGCGTTTGGCAAAACTTCAATTGTGGCGAATCCGTTAAAGTGTATGTAACGTAAAAAATATCTTAACTATCCGCTTGTTAAACAAACCATGACCAGCTTTGAGTACAAAGAATAACATTGCAAAATAACGTTTAAAGACTTCATTAAATCAATCAACGTTCAGTCTATTTGCTAAGACGTGGGAGTCAGTGGTTTTAAATCAATGCTATCAAAATATAACGCTTATATTTTAACCAAGCAATGAATGAGATTATTGATATTTGACATTATACCTGTTTTAATTATTACTTAGCTTAATTTTATTAAAAAAAAAAACCACTTGCGTCATGTAAACTTCAACAATTATTCTGAAACGCTGTGATTTAAACAATTTCATTAAACAAACTGACCACAATGAAAGGTCACAGTGTTTCAAATAACCACATAGTTGCAAACATTCTGCCATACGTCGTGTTTGTATTCTTGTCCCGAAAGATTCCGCACATTGTCACTTATATGAAATATGTAAACAATTCTTAGTGTAATAAAATTAATAGAAGCCACTTCGTTCTCTTAGAGCGTTAATTCAGATATAATAATCAGATCCATTGTATTTCTTAGAAAATAAATACTGTCAAACATTCAACCACACATCTTACACGGTGACGCTTGTACCATTAATATTTATATAAGTTTTGATTCCTTACCTTCCTTCTACTTCTCGAAGTGGTTGCCATGCCCTGAAAGATATATACAATTAATATATCATTAAAAAAATATTTGTATTTTTCATTTCAAAGAAATTCCTGAAATTGTATTTATTATTCTTGTGTAGTGTTTCTTAACATTAAGGATTTAATAGAAATCGTGTTAAAATCTTTGTTAAATTTTTATCTTGACCATGATTGAATTAAAATGTTTTCCGACTATGTAATATGATTTATTAGAAATGGTCATAGCCTCGTTCTAATTTTAAAAACCCTAAATTATACGAATAACCGTGTCAATGACACATGTTTCGTATTTGTTTATAGGTACTAGTGTCCCAGCTGTTTTGATTTTGAAATTGAGATATCCAACCAAACTGTCCCCGAAATCCTATGCACCTCCGTAAAGCGGTTAATGGACGTATTTTCTTATATTCGAAGCCGGCATTAATCATGACATAATAAATTATTTACATTTATAACTCCATATAAATCTTTAGAAAATCGCAACCTTAGTAAAATAATCTAAAATGCCATGTCACTTGAACGTAACACATGAATGTTATTACAAAATTCATTTTGTAACATTGTTCAGTACGTATATTGTGTATTTTAGAGTTATTATTGTATTGTTTACAGATTTCCGTTTTGCTACTAAAAATTTATTCATGGAAATAACATCACCTTTGAAAATAAAACTATAACACAATATACATTTTTGATACGAATTTTAAGGTGTTTAAGACGGTAAAACCAAGATTAAATCAATTTTCAAATGACGAGTACATTACGATTGAGACAAGATAGTCGCAAGTCATATTTATATCTACTTATGATTGAAATGATATTTAAATATTTATTATAAATAAATTGAAACTAAGGACATTGTTTATAGAGTTTAAAAACAATTACCTTAATCTGTAGTTACGTAATGAAGAATCCATTATAAAGATAATGATTGTACTCATTGCCAGAGTTTAATGACCTGCGGGAAGCTTTTACAACGAATGTGACATAAGATTATAATATTTGGTATCTTAACTGTGTAAGGTGAACCGAAACGATGCAGATCTACCGAGCATACCAACTGTCTCTTTGAATTCTTCAGTTTGGCTTCCTGCCAGAAAAAATAGTACGGAGTATTTTAAATTTCGTTTGAAGCTTTAGGGATAACCTAACTAAATCATAGGATTACTGCTAGAGCCTTGAACAGATGAAGGCTATGATAATAAATGTCCCGCGTTTTTACATTTAATAGTAAACATGCATTTGACATAACTGTAATCCTGAACTATTTAATAATTTTAAGGCTAGAATTCATCTTATTCTTCGTAGGATATTCATAATGAGTTAAAAAAAATAAGTAAGCTAAATTATAAGTAATTAAAATAATTAAAGAATAACAATACTCACACATCGTATGATTCCTCGTATAGTTTTAATAATATGAACGAAATTGAAATTACATTTCATATTAAAACATTGGTTTAAACCTGCTCATGAGAGGAAGCTGTGATCACAAGTAACAATCATCTAGTTGTGTACCTTACTTATAATTACTTATATGCTTAGTCTAAGTTGGTATAATCGGACTACATACGGACGGTTAACAGTTTTTTTATTCATATATCGTCACACATAGTATAAATGTAGTGTTTAAATTGAACGCGAAACTCGGTATTTAGTGTGACGAAACGAACTTGGACTAAGCATACTCGAATGATATGTGAACGCTTCTTTCGTGATTGTATTTCTATTTAACGCACCGCGACTTATACTCGCATAAAATTATTATAATTTATATATTATGTTTGTGTGAATTTAATGGAATGTGCTCAAGCTTTACATATGCACTGTTTTATACGTAACATTTTTATTTCGATTATAATATTTTCTAGAAATTTACTAAACAAATATATATATTTTATAAATAAATATGTGTTAGAAAATTTAAGAATATATATTTACATTACAATTAAGTACGTTAAAAAAATATTTTAATTTTTACTACTTAATATATAATAAAAAAAATTGCTATACAAGCCCACGACACAGGTCACATATGTACATATATAGTCGACATACATATGTCACAAATTAAAATTGAAATAATATACTTAATATACAATTACAAGAAACCGTTTTAATTACTTACTTACTGCAAGTGTTACGTGAGGATGGTATAGGAATTATTTTAATGATTTTTCTTAACGTAACCGCTACCAAATATAATAATGTATTTGATTTATGAATTATAAACTTGTGATTAGAATGTTTTGAATATGACGAATTAAAGGTATAATGCAAGGAACAATCGAATTTTAATGTTGTTGTGGTAAAAAGGCCAGTTCCAACGTTGGCTATCGATTCATTGAAGTTCAGCACGAAACCTTGCCTTGTACTCGTGAAGTTGATATTGGTGTGACCCGACTGGCGACTAATGGCCGCCCTATAGCTTAAGACACACGATACATAGAAAATAGTTTGCAAATAATATATATAACGTTATAATAACCTCTATTTAAAGAGGTATGGTTACTGCAATGTATTACATACATTAATACGTTAACAATGTTTATACTCGGCATATTCATTAAAGCCTTACATCGCTGTTAATTGCATATTGATATTCAATTAATATTAGAGAAGCTATTAGCTTTAATTTATACCTTTTATGAAAACTATACCCTCTTGTAGCAACACCGGCTTACTTTGTCGATGAAAAAAAAAAATTACAATAATAATATTATTTGCAGTTATTCGTATAACAATTATTGACATATTAGATATATGTCTTACAAGTACAATATTTAGAGTGTTCATTGAGGGCTATTTGCAATTGCTGTCTCACAAATTAACAAGACGTGACAAATACATGACCTCATGTTTGGTCAGATTTTTCTCACGGTAACGTCATAACAATTAAATGAAACATTTGTTAAACAAACAAGTAAAAAATATTCGTTATAAATATCAAAAAATGTCTTGGATATGTAGCAGTTAACTTATATATATGTATTGGTCAGTTTCCCGCTTATATTTACGAGAATTTATGCTAATTGGTAACACGTGGGCGACGTAAAAATTATTTTTAAATAAAAACAAACATTCCACGACACGCGAAGTCATGTACATTCATGCACTCGTTCATTGTCACTCGACTTGTATTAAAATTAAAATATATCCTTATTCTCGTAAGCAGTAACGGAATCGTTATCACACAGTTTGTAAGGTTTATTTTGCTGTACCTACTTTAGAAGGTAGCTGGTAGCCGGTGTTGTAAAGATGCGCGCAAGAGATGACCGTGTTGTACGACTTGTTGAGATGGCGCGAGTGCTTGATGTCGCCCGGTCTTTGTACGTCTCCCGTTCGTTGTTCGTTTATTGCACGGGTATTTCTGTATATCAGAGCCGTCGGACAAATCACGGCCGTGCGACCCAGCACGAATGAGCGCTCTAATAATAAACTTGTTTATATTTTTTTTATTCCCGTGATAACTTTTCCTATGCTATGCCATCCTGGCCGAAGCCGAAGCGAACATGGCCGGACGACATTGCGAGCACGTGCGCCTCAGAATAGATTACAATTTACAACACGACACATCAATTAGGTAAATTGGCGTGCGTTACGTGTTTGATGGGCAATAGAAATTAAAGAGTGAAACCGCGCCAAAATTCGATTCTGGCGGCTATAATGTCATGGGCGCAGCGCAGCAGATGCTAGAGGGCATCCGACCGGTTCAGGCGTGCTGTCCCGGTACGTACCGACAAGGTCTCGGAGATCGCGCTGCAGAAGGCGCCAAAGCCGGAGTAGGCGGAAGCGTGCGGCGGGGAGGATGGGCTGCCGCTCGGGCGATCCATGGCGGGCTTTGCCCCGACGGTCGACGGAGCACTGCCGCCTGCCGCCGCGAACCGCCCTCCTATTACATAAACCCGTCGCTAGCGTACGGTCGCCTCCTACCTGTACGTTGTAGAATCATCTGTTGTCTGTTGTCTGTTGGCACCGCATGCAACAACAAAAACACTCAATAATTTTAGACGTGATTGTTTCTGGCGCTCTCATCGACACGACAAAAACTTATTTCATATGTTTTATCATTAGCGCCTACGTGCAACTAATAATTACTAATACATCAAAATCTTGGCACTGAACCTATGACTGCATCATTTATTATCGTGATTATTGGAAACATAAATTTAAGGAATTATACACACCCTATACATACCTATGTCTATATCTACTTCTTAATATCACTCAAAATAAATGACCCGATACAAAGTCATTACAATAATTAAAAATATCAACTTAATCGTAATAAATTTTCTAATATAATTATTAATTAATATCACTTGTGTGTTAACACTTAATTTTAATTTCTACTTAAATCTCGATCCCCCAAAAAAATACTTATACAAGTATTACGCTGAAAATGTGACCCTGATTAAATTTTATAAATTACAAACGGGTACAAATTAAACATATCTATTATTTCACTAAAAAAATACAGTTATTATAAACTTTTAAGATAATATTTAATCTTATCATTTAACGTTTTTTTTATATGAAACAATGTACAATTTAGAAGAATTTATAAATATCCTGTATTATAATATTATTTACTGTATAGTAATCATTATTTGAATTTATATTGAAAGGAAACAACACATTATGTCTGATGTCAACATCAATTTATTTCTGATATATAAAATGTTTGCAATGTTCTAATATATGGAATATATATATTAATTTTATCAAATTGTAACGGAAATACAATAAAATATATATATATTTTATTTTTGCAGACTCTGAGTTCTCTATCGTCATCGTTTATTGCTAGGCGAAATATCATATAATTATATTCAATTAGCTGAAATGAGACTAAATTACTCATCTAAAGGAATTAGTTAAAATAAGATTAATATAAAGACTTTTAAAATTTTGTAATTAACTATAATTTTAAGATATTTTTTAAGTTTTTTAAATTTTATTTCAGTTTTTGTTTACGGAATCTGAATCCGAATACTTGAAAGATCTGTAAAAATCATAACTTATATCAGAACCACATAGAGTATTTGAAGTTTACTGAATCAGTTTTCAAAATACATTATTAACTTTAAAAAATTAAATGCCTATAGGTAAATTTTATAACTAAATAATATTCCTTAATAATGTATTATTAAATGAAACTCATAATGTTGTATTAAATGAAAATGTCTCGCGAAAATCTAAGATCTCATTATGTATTATTAAATTTTAAATATATTTTTTGTCTCTGCTTTGAGTAAGAGAATACGGAAAGTGGACCCCGCCACGAGACTTGCGAACGAAGAAGGAGAAAAGAGCATTCTATTTAGATTGCTCTTGTTAGATAATTTAATGAACAAATGTAAATAGCAAAACAGTTTTCTGTTTAGACAATTTGATATTTCAAATAGTACAATGAACCTCGTCTTCGAAGTCCTTTTTGTTCAGGGCCGTCCATTTGTTTCTACGTGCATTGTCTTGTTTAGCATGTTGTAGACTTTTCAAAATCGAATTACTTATTTTGTACCCTCTAGATAAAAATTTCGTTGCTTATACTTTAAACAATATATGTGTTAATGTTTGTAATTTAACTGATAAATATGCAAACACGAGATTGTTTTGAAGTATAGACTATTGATATTTCTGTATATTTAAAACAATTACATTGTATATAAACCTTATTTATTTTATTACGTCTTGATCTTCGATTTTTTTAATGTTCTGAGACATTGTCCAGATGCTACATATAAGACCTGACTGTTTTCGATAAACTGAAGCTAGCGTTTAGTTTGGTTGGACGGGGATATCAAAGAACCGGCTGATTCTGAAAATCTACTTACGTGTTCATGAATGTGTCTAGTTTAAAAACTTATATTTTTCGGATTATACTACGCGTAATTTATTATTTTTAAAAGCTTCATACTCCCGACGTTTGGGAAACGAGATGTGAATTCACATCTAATCTAATCGTAGTATTATCCGAAAAATATTAGTTTTGTCTTGTTTATGAAATTATATGGCTGAAAGTCTTTATACCTTTATTACAGCTAACATTCTCAAGAAATTTTAATCCCTACGTAACAAATGATTTATCATACACAAATATCAAAGATATTTAGAGCAAAACTAAAACGAATAATGAAAATTAAAAGCATCGGGAATACAATCATTAAAAGAATGTGTTATATCTTATATGTGATAGTAAAAGTAGCAAAATGGCTCATATCAGCCAACGTTAACAACTGTTTAAACAATAGTAATTCATTATTCAGTCACGATTTTCAAGAACACATGAAAAATCATTTTAATACGTTCCTTTTATTAGAGTTGAACCTGTTACCGATAATAATTAAACTGAACATGACTAACAAAATAGATAGTGTTATAATTATTGCTATATTATTAAGTAACTTGTATTTTATCAGCAGCAGACGGGTGAAAAGAGTTGTCGGCGGAATTGAGGTGCCTTGTGGTATATAAAATTGTTTTACTAAAAACTATTAACAAATTCTTGTTATCTAAATTTTCTCGGTCGTTATTAAAAATATGGTGTGAATGTACGAATTCAAAGGCAGCCAAAATCAAATAGCGTCTCTACGGAACGCTACGACTTCCAAACATCTCTGTGGAACCGTCGTGCTAACTAGAAAAGTCGCTTTAACCGCGGCTCACTGTGTGGTTTGTGCATCAAATAATTACATCGTACACCTCAATAACTATTGCGTTAATGACGAAGAGGACATACCTCGATCCCGAGTTTTGGATATCATCATACATCCCTTGTATAACGAGTAAGTTCAAATATATTTTATTATTAAACTTTCAGAGTAAAAATTATTTAAATATAAATAAGTTATTTTTATAAACATGACAATTAGCATATGGTAATCTGGCAGCTGATACGTCATATACTTAATCATGTTTTTGTTCGGTCTATATTAAATCATACATATAGTATTCATTTGTAGAATTATCCTTATAAACAACGTCACGTCCTTTCAATAACAGACCTGTTTGTTGAGATAATATGAAAAACAACTCACCCTTGCAGCCGTATTACTATGCAATTGTACGGTTTCAGATCCTCTAAGGAACACGACATCGCCTTATTAAGGTTACAGCTGTATTTAGATGACATACCGTGGCTTAATGTGCTACCTCACTCCTCATTCGGAATATCAGGTAACTGTGAATGAACTCTTTATGCTAATGAGCCTACTTACCTTCAAGATCGTCACTTCGTTCTATTTCAGAACTAAGATTGCACGCATTTTGTATACCTGCCAAAATTATTCAATCAAAATAAACACGCGCTGATACAAATCTGTCACGTTTACGATGGGATAATATATGTTTTTCTAATTGTGTATCTGACCTGATTTTTATACTCGTCGTTGACTCTCAATCAAAATACTACTTATAGTAACTCTATCAGTTTAATAATAAATTAATCATAGACGTTCAAATCCAATACTAAAAATATTTCCAATACGTCATAGACATTACAAATTTCATTGTGTTGTAGGATAACTTAGAAAGTAGAAGTCTATTTTGTTCGCTGATTTTATAGATTCGGTAGTAACAAAATATATTCAGCTAACACCTCTTAATAAGTAATTGAAGTAAATTATATTTGTCTTAATAAGTTTAGCTTTTAAATTCATCAACATTCACCAACAAGGTGAAAAACCTTACCACCTGTTTGCGACTCCTTCATCTTGAGTGTATGATTAATTTCAATATATTTATTTGGAGTTCTTAAAATAGATGAACATACCAACTGTACTACGGTACTTTATATGTAATTCAAATTTATATATACGCGACTAATATATGATTAGAAACTAACTTAAGGAATAATTACCATAGACTCGCAATTTCTTTAGTCTATTAATTAAATAAAATTTTCATCTAAGGAAGGACTTCATTTAAACCGTCATAAAAGTAACACTTTTATTTTTTTTTTATATATTATACACACTCGTTTGTAAGAGCGCCTTCCGATTACTCACTCCCTAATCTGAACATCAAAGTGTCAATCTAGCAAAATATTTCCGTTATTTCTTTAAAGCGTTTCACTAATTATTAATACATTTATATTCGATTATCAACATCTTTAACATGCAGATGAGATGGTTTAATATCTTATCAATGTGTATGCAAACACGAAGAAAAGAAAATTGTTCTAGCAACTGATATGCTGTACACAAAACAACTAAGCTTTTCTGTTAATCTTCCCCACATCACTATTATTTTCTATTTGTTCTTCATCTTCATTTATATATTTATATTAAAAAATCCTTCTTTTATTTATTATAAGTTATAGTTCAAGTATTTCTTGATTATTATTACAATACTGCTTGTGACGTAATTTTAATATATTTAAATTGATGTACATATTTTACAACGTAATATAGAAGGTATCTGATAAGTTGAAATTTCATCGCAGTAATACTTCAGACTTAAGAGCTTTGTAATATTAGCATACTTATTGGAATATCAAGGGCTATTGTTTAAGAATGTTACAAACAAAACTACGGAACATTTTACTATTGTAGAATGATCTAGAATTTGTAACATGTTTAAGGCAACGAGTAAAAAATTAATCTACCTAATATTATAGTAATAAAATACGTGGACGTTACAATAAAAAAAAATAAGTGTATTATTTTCATAAAATCATTTAAAAAGTAAACACTTTGCTCTTTTCAATTTAGTTTCTTTTGTAAACGAATGTCAACAACTCGGGTTGATGTTCTGCGATAGTAAAACGTCTGAATTCTCTCTCAAGAGGCGTTACCAGCGAGATATGTACCGGTACCTTCTATAAACTGTCGCCTAATACTTTACGTATTCTATGTACATACATGTTTTATAAATACATACATAATTTTTTTAAAAAGGGCTGTTTTCTTTTATTCAGTAACAAATAAACCCAGTCCAAGTTTGTCAATTAATCCCTTATCTTCTGTGTCTCAGCCTTGGGTGGAAAATGTAAGTAATTTAAATATTTATAATTAACGAATCCAAAAAATAAAAAAATCTTTAACAAGAAAAAGCCAAAAACCAATTAGACATATTATTTTATGATCTCTTCTGTTACAGAAATCTTTAGATATGTATATAATCTTTCTTTTAATTTTACATTCGAGTTTTTATGAAGATAACATTAGCATACATCTGTATATACTTATTAAGATATTTTGCAGTATATTAGGTATAGAATATATTTTTGAAAAACTGTACAAGATAAACTAATAGAATTAAAAACATGACAGACCAAACCATCTCATCGGAATTCATTATTGTTCTGACGACAAATACCAAAATAATGTCAATCTATTGAATCAAGGTCAGAACAGATGACATTCCTTAACTAGGTTATTAAATATTTATTTTGAACTATGCTGTCTTATAGCGTAGTGAAGCATGAAGCGTTGGATTAAGAAAAACTTACGATTTTTCCAAAATTGTTTACTAGTCTAAGTAAAACTCTGGCTAGATCTGTGTAAGATACTAGTCAATTAGGCACTTGACATATTAGACTAAGTAATGTTTGTTGAAACAGAATTTGGAGATAAGATAAAATGAGAATGCTCGTGAGTCATGAGCGACTCAAAAGGTCTTGCAGTTTTTACATGTTATATATTATTATTACTATCTTACATTTGTTTATTATTTCAATTTATCATAACATATGAGCTAGTTATCTCGTTATCTCTTAAATGAATTTGATGTTGTCAGACCAAATCGAAAAGTTCCCTATAATACCGTTAGACGATGGTAGGTTTCTACGACGTATTTCTTATTTTTAACTGATCAAAATTCACATTCGTGGCAGGTCAGTTAGTTACCTTGGTTAGGTGCTGGTTGAGTCTAGTATTGAGTAAAGGCTTAACTTAAATATTTCTGTTATGGGGCAAAAAAATGTTATGATGCAAGTTTTTAATAACAACAATATCTCGACCCAGTGAAAATTTTACAATTTTAGCTGCTTTTTAAGTCTGTATAAATAAAGATATTTTTTACTTTGACCTTGAATTGGCACAATGAGATCGAAGGTTCAAGATAAGCCGCTAGTCTAGATTTCCCTTAATAAAGTCTATTAGAGGAGAGACAGCGAATGACATATAGGATAAGGAATTTATTGAGAAATTTTTAAAGTGAAGGTTAAAGATAAAAGGATTTTGATCTTGTTTTCCATTAAAATTATGTGCTCTTTATGTTTTGCTTATGTTTGACCAAAATTAACAATATAAAAAGACTGAATGACACAAAACAAAGAATAAAGATGCTTAATTTATCTTGTTGCGGTTGTTTCCACCACATTTTTTTGTGAATACGTTTTAAATTCAAATGATCCGAGATATTTGTTTCTCTTTACAATTGAAACTTTCGAATTTATATAGAAAACATAACTTTAGAGTTTTGTATAAGACTTGATCAAAAATGTGATAAGATTTTAATCATCAAAACATAAAAAGACTAATCAATAAAACTCTGCAATAAAAATAGTCTACATCAAGTATTTTGTGATTATATGATCTACAATATAATTTGATAAAACCATGTATCTGCAGAAAATTCATTGAATAACCCAACTTTTTCTTGCTTATGTTCAAGTAATAAATATTTTAGAAATACGACCGAATTAAGATAATTTAAAAAATTTATCTATCGTCTACTTTAATGAGCCGACCTTTGAAGTGTAGATAGGCACGTTCTCCAGCGACGCGACTGTTTTGTATTAATAATTTTAATTGCGCACATCGTAGTTTAATAGAGTGAAGAATTAATTAATGGTCGTGTGCAAGATCTGTGATCTGTAATTTCTAAATATATTTTATGACACTCTTAACAAAAGAGGCTGTATTTATAAGCATCTGCTTATAGTAATACAGTCGAAGACGGATCTTCCTTCACTTACACAACTGGCACAAGTTAACCAGCTACGGGAAAACCTATAATTTATTCAGATTGATATTTTTTTTTTATTACATTATTAATAAAAGCCTATGTGTGTGTAATTTATTTATTCTTTTGATAGGACACTGCGTATTCTACGGTTATGGGTACTACAGTGAAAAGGAAGTGGCTTCACAAACGTTGAGAGCCGCAGCCCTAGAACTGATGTCACTCGACAAGTGTACGGAGTTATTAGGAAAATATGTCGCCCCTGATCCAAATAGTGGGATGCTTTGTGCTTCAGGAAATGGGACAGACGCCTGTCTGGTAAGAGTCTTACAATAATATATGCAGTTTGTTACACCCGTAAGTCGAGCGGGAAATTAATTATGGTTACCAATCAAATAAAACTAATATTTTCGGATTACTACACGTATTTTATAATTTTCGTTTCTACTCTGCCCGTGATCACGGTTGCTGCAAAGCAACCGTGATCACGTAAACTTCGCGAGTATGTAGATTTTTCAAATAATGAAATAGCTGAAGTACCTACTGCTTTTATTTAAATGAATACTCGCGAAGGTCTTGGATCCCATTATACGGTTACCAATGATTTTTAACTGTATAATCAAATAAAGTAAACATTTACCTTCTCATACTTGTCTAGAGCGGTTTCTGTTATTGATAATTTGCTACACTGTTTAATAAATTATATCGCAAGACGTGCAATTATATTTATTACAGGGCGATTCAGGAGGTCCGCTTATATGCGCAGGTAAACTTCAAGGCTTATCTAGTTACGGGCTTACCTGCTCGAAGCATGGATTACCGGGAGTTTACACTAGTATTGGAGCTCATTTGCACTGGATACTAGATTTTTTAGGAAAATAAAAAATATATATTTGAACTAAAATTTATTTATAACCTATTAATTTAACTGGACTCATATCATGACAGGCGTCTGTCAGCCGTCAACGCCACAAACTATTATTTAGAAAAACTAGTTTGGACACTGGAGCTGTTAAGCCTTATAGCTTTAGAATGAGCAGTCATGTTATAATGCTTATTTCATCAATTCATTTTATTTTATTTAGATTTTTAAAGATAAATTTCATTTTAAATTATCTTTCTATCAGTGTTCAA
>DVQP01001961.1:0-13691 GCA_018231745.1 Danaus eresimus
GTAAGTAAATTTAAATCGTAACTTTCTTATTTCCCTCAAAACAGGTATCACTCTGTTAGAGATGAATCTCTAATGTAATTTGTATTACGAGAGTCGTTATTACATATATAAACAGGAAACGTCGCTCCTTCCGTTGTGTCCAAGACAACGGATGTTGGTGCTACTTTACAGGCTTTTTGTTTAACGTTTCTTGGATCCAGTCCCCCTGCAACTAGTTCTGTCTCCTGATGTCTTCTGTAGAAAAAGAATTAGAATATAAATCAACATTTACTGTCAATTTGGTTGTTTACAATTTTAACTCAATCACTACGTTTTATTTTATAAAATTAAGTGCTGATAATTCAGACGATTATTTAATATAAAACGTTTGTCACATTCCATTACATTCAAAAGCCTTTGGTGAAGGAAGACTTTAATATTTATTGTAAGTATTTATTGATAACTAAAGATCATATAAAAAGTTGATTGATTTGCAAAATATCCATAATATCTTGTCTTAAATAATAAAACAATAATCATCAGGCCAACTTTTGAATCTTTAGAAATGCTAATGACTTAATTACTAGTCGCTGATCTTAAATTATCGAGATTCATAGTACCGCTCTCAGAACATACATTTAATCTAGAAACGACTTGGGTTTTATATTTTGTAACTAGTAGATGTGAGACTTAATTCGTTAGTGAGGTTAGTTTACAGCCACTGAACTCGCTCGATCAGTCTGCCAGACGAGTTCCGCGTTACAGGAAATATACTAACCACGACATAAATGTTAAGCTATTATATATGAATACTGAAATAAAATATGAATCGTAAAATTAAATACCGAGAGATCGGATTCATGTTGTGGAAACGTCAAACGACCACGGAAATATTGATGTCGTAAACAGCTTTGCGTTTCATCTTCAAACGGGATGCGGAACATTTGTGGAAGAGATAATATTTAAAATTTGTAATGCCAGAGGACAAATGGATACGAGGTTTAAAACGTAATAAAGTGCTCAAATGGTGATACACAATGATAATTTATTCAATCACTTCTAGACATTGATTCATGACTGTGTATGTTTCAGGCCGAGGAGCTGAACGCGTTAGTGGGAGATGCGTTCCGGATGGCTTTCGCGTCGCAACTGCAACCTTCCGCTCCACTCTGGGTATGTTGATACTTACTATCAAACAAACAAACAAACACACATACATATATATATACATGCATTTATATGTTTTTATGAGTCATTTATGTATTACATAACAAATACTTTTAGACTGTTTTTCCCTTTATATTTAACGTAAAAAACCATTTATGATATAATTTTTTTTAGATTCGTTCTATACGGTATGTTCACTGCTCGCTGTTCACACCGCCTCCTCCTCCACACTCCACCTGTAAATTACACCTGCTATTGTCTAAACAAATAACCCTTCTGTATAATGAAGATTTAGTGTTCTGTGCCAGCGGCCGCTCTAATGGCCTCTAAGTGGACTGTAAGGAATTTAAATTGAAACTTTATTTAACTTTGCCCTCTACATGACACAATATTAGTCTACTTTTTATTTATACATTTCGTAGTGTAATAATTCCTATGCAATACTTATTTTTTTCTTATGTTTTAATCTGGTTACTTTTTCTTTCCTTTAAATCTTTTTATTAGGTTTAAGGTAAGCACCCGGTATATTTCCTTAGCAGGTAGTTTTTTTTCTTTGTTAGAGAATTACCGTTTTATTGGTGCTAACAAATTCATTATAAACCAAATGCAATACTTCAACTCATTTGTATAACAAATTTAGTAAATGAAGCATTAATAAATTATAATGTATAATTGAAAAATTAATATAAGTAATAAACAAGAGTCTATTTCCAAAGATCGTAAACAAGGTTCATATTATTTACAGCGGACACGTTTATGAGATCGATTCATTTCGTTACTACATGAAATAAACTGACGGTTTTCAAGCATATTATGTGGATTTTATAATTGTCAGATTTAAATATCAAATAAATTTTGAATATGATGATGTGGACTTATTGAAAAATATATGTTATACATATATAAATTATTAGAACTATTTAGTAGTATCGTGTTTTTATGTGTTTTTCAATGTGATTTTATATTTTTATCTTCACATTCAGGTCGTCAGATTCACTGCTCTCCTAATTTATAGTCTTGAGAGAGAGGACGTACATACAGAGATATCGATCACTATTATATAATAACTCACTCTCAGGAACTGTTAGGAAGTTAAATAACTTGATTCAATGTTTATTCTTGATGGATCGTTTCAAAAGGAATTTAGAAAAGTATGTACTTTAGCCTAACAAAAAAACATAATTTTATTTTTATACTGAAGTTCATAAACTCACAGCTGATTTGTTTTTCCAGTGACAGTTCTTATAATATATAAACCCTAAGATTCAAATACGACTTTTGTGTATGCTTTTCTTAGTGTTTTAAATTTTCAAATAAACTTCATTATTTAAGTCCCGTAAAAATGATATAAGTAAAAAAATATTATTAAAAAGTATCTACTACACCTACAAACTTCTTTTACAACCAAAAGATATCTCAATTTGACCAGCTAACAGAATAAATAAAACCATATCAGATACAACAAACAATAGCATAACATAAAAAGCATGAGTTCATTAAACTTCAAAGTTACGTTATAAAAGGTTACGGACACGACCTTTACTTTATACGACTTTTAAAACTCATATTTATTTCATCCTTATAATTTAATATTCTCTAGGCGTTCTTTGTGTTTGGTTACATACATTTTGTGATAATTTTAATATAATTAGAATTAAGTCATTACACACAAAAGCGAGCTAGAAATAATCATTGTGTAATCAGTATGTAATATAAGTTGTCCTTGACTTGTTGTTGTAACACGTGTCTTTAAACGTTCAGTGAAAATAAACTCTTTCAGTTATTAAAGGCAAAGTTTTATATTAAAAATATGAAGGCCGACTCGAAGAAATGAGGATTTGAAAGCGGACGTTCGACAGAGATCGATTTATACACATTGACATAATGTAGAAAGAGATGTGAGATCACGCAGATTGTCGTGCGAAGCTCCCGTAAGGTATTTGTGACGTACTTTCATAACAGGGTTTATTATGAAGAAAGTATTCGGTTCATTTGTAGTGTGGGCGGGTCGTATATAACCTCCCAAAGCTAAAAAAATATGTTAAACATAACTATACCAGTGAATATGAGTGACTTAAAAAGAGTGGCGCATTCAATGTAGGAGAGTTATGTATAATAATTAGATAAGTTTCGTAATATTCAACAGAGAGAAATGATTCATATCGTAAAATAAGAACTTATTATGACCGACATCATAACTTAACCACGACATTAATCCAGAACTATGAAAAATGTATTTTTAAATCGAGCATTTGTTTTTGGATGTAATTAGGGGTTAATGAACTGTTTGGAAGGTTACAAATAATGTAAGATGTTCATTTACAATGTTTGTACAAAACGGGATGTGGTCTCTAGAAGCGAATGCGGTTTAATGTCGGCTGTCTGGTTTTAATGAACGTCAGGTCAGCCAGAAACAAAAATGTATTAGCGAATTTGAGATGTCTTAAAAATCATTTAAATATATTTGTTTTATAGTTTCAAACATTCCTCACTTATTGAAAGAATGTCTATTTTAGTATTTCCCCTGGCGCGTGTAAAGGTCGCACTCGGAGTGAATCGCTTCTAACGACTCGCCCGGAGATGTCGTGTCTGATCTCTGAAGACATTCAACAAAAAAAACTGCTTCGTACACCCGCCCCCGCTATCTGTGACAGAATTGATTTGTGTGGTCTAATTTATAAACGAAATTATTTTTACTACGCGTCCATGTTACTCTGTGTACAGATTTCTCTTCATATTTTTTGTGTTAAATATATATTGATAACAAAGGAATATTTTGTTACTCTCCCACTGACGGTCGGTAATAAATTAATAATAACTATTTCATTCGTCTCGTACGAATGTTTCAATTCCCAAGTATCATATTACAACAACATTTCACTTTCGCTTGAACAGAGTGACATACACGGACTCAGCTACGAGCTTCCTTCAAGGTTCTGATGTTGTTGAATCGATTGCATTCAAATTATAATATTATAATTTAGGTGACATCGAATAATTTAAGTTAACATCATAGAGGTGACATTGTATGATTATGTTTCCAATAATATATATTCTTCAGAGATATCTACAATCTGTCTGTAAAGCTATTCTATAATAATCTACTAATTTCTATAAACTGAACTGAATATTGTTTTATTATATTGTAAAAATAATATAAATATACGTTATCTTCCGTCACCGTCCACCGTCTTAACATAACGGCTCGTCCGATCATTACAATCTTTTCCCAAATCTAAAGCTCCATTGATTTGATAGAAAACGTGCTCTGTTGTTGATGTTTCCACCATCGACTGTCTCTCATACTGTACTGTAACCGTGTGTGTTCTGACAGTAACATAAAGTATTTCATGTGTACATCAAAATGCTGTGTCTACTCATTATATGTGATTGGCAATTCTTATAATAATAGTCAATAGATATTTCTTCTTTACCTAGGTGTTTAAGTAAATCAATTCTGTAATATCGAACGTCATGTTGAGCACGCGCTTCTAATATTTTGTCTTCTGTGTGGTTTATTAGAACCCTATATTAAATGTTCCAAACACTCGCCTTCGATCGTGATTTAAATGAATTTACCACGCGATTAATATTGATCCTGTCGGTATCGACCAACTACAAGCACAAACAGACAAATAAATGTTAGTTTAAAGAAGAGCATGTAAGACAGGAAACCCCTTCTATGATTTGATTAAATACGTTTAAGGTCTACGAAGCTTTTAAAGAAATATCAATAAGTATCTTGAAATGACAATAACTTGTATATTAATTCAATCGTGTTATTTCTAATGTGGTTGTTATATTCAAGAACACGGACTGTGAACATTATTTTGCAAATATATTTATTATTATCAGGTTTAGCGCTGACACACACACAAATAATCTTATATATTTTATTAGTGTATTAAAACTCGATGTGAAGTAATTGATGTTAAGAAAATAATAATATTTCTTTCTCGACATGTTGGAGATTATATTTTCCAGAGTAAATAAAAACACGTCATTCAATAAACTCTGACTGCATCAACTTCGTTTTCCCGGCACTGGCTTGATGGGAGACGCGATCAGTTTTTGTCCTCTCTGATGGATGTCGGCCGCTCTCCCTCGCTGAAATTTATTGCTCATATTATATTTTTTATACTCGAGATATATATGTAATTGAAAAAAAATCTGTCCTTCACTTAAAAGTAATGAACTTGTCAGACTACCTCGAAATTAGTATCATTCAATCTTTATGTTTTTGCATCGAAGGTATATAATTCGATGGCCTAATTGCTCTGAGTGATGTTTAATAACCGAATATAATTCAAGCGTCTAAGTCGGATGTGGGTTCACCCTCGAGACTCTTTCACGAAAATAAAACACAACAGGACTATTTGTCGGCGATGTCGGATATTATTTTAAACGAATTCTGTCACGCGACAGCATATCCGTCGAGAATTAAACTGTCTCTAACGAAAATATTCCTTATTTTATGTAAAGTAGAGTATAGAATGAGATTCCCTGTGTAACCAATTCATCCGTATTAAAGTGAACCGAAAATTGAAAATAAAAGACTAAGAATAGCTTTGATTTAATAAAGGAGTTTCGAGAAACATGAAATTAATTTGTAATTCTATAATCTGCGTGTATTATTAGTCATTGGAAGTGTTTATATATTTTAAAAAGATTAGTTTGAAAAACTCTAGCAGTGTTTAGTCATTTCTAATAAATATCTAGACCAAAATCCACTGAACACTGTATATAGTATATAGACTATTTTATTTATATATATGTTAATCACTCATCATACAACCATGTGAAGACTAAACATATCGATGTAACGTTTTCAATAATTCAAGATACTTTAAATAAAAATAAAAAAGATAAAAATTTACATCTTTTTTTCTTTAAATAACATTACGAGAATCGAAATGTTCTCGATAACTGCACGCAGTCAGTCAACAACAGAGGTTTACTCTCATTGAAGACCCTTATGTATCTTAACTCTACACGCATAAGGATCATTTTAAGGTTTAAACAGTCAATTTAAAGGCACTCGTCGGTTGGCGATAGGTCGTCGGTTCGCATTCCATTCGAAGAATGCGCCGGCGACTGATTTATAACCTGACTTTGGTTTACTGTTCGCTGACAAAAGCACCAATTAATTAAAGATTTCCGAAAATACTTAAGAAATTGGATTACAGTTTTTTGGACGCTAATCCGATATCTAGCGAGAACTTTATAGCAGTATAAACTAAATATCGCTATTCAAAGCCTACTGAGCTTTACCATGAGAACCAATATGTTAACCTGTCAACAATTATTGTTTTGAAAAGCATTTAATATTAAATACAACATATCTTTGAATTTTATAATTGTTTTTCAGAGCAAAGAGCTAAGTGGAGGCTCGTGCCCTCGTGCACCGGACACTCTCCCGGGACTGACGCACCATTACCCTCACCGACTGGACAGGTAAACAATTACTACTTGAATTAATATTTACAAAAATAATATAAGCAATTAATTTAATCATTGTTTAAAAATATACTATTTTTCTTACTAAAAGTTTGTACAATATTCTTAACACAAAAGTGTATTTTTTTTGACACATAAAATGATATTTACTGAGTTTTGTATTAATTTAACGAGGATCTACAAACAAATAAACATCACTCTATTACTTAAATAATTAAGTATCTATCTTTGTAAGAATTTTGGCATATAATATATTATATACATATATTACTAAAACTGTTCCGTAAAGTGTGCTTTCTAGTACCGAAAATTCCAAATTGAGTACGTAGAGCTTAGCCGTGGTCAAGTAAATACAGATAAAACATGGGCTGGCTCGACCGGGGAAGTACCACCCTCTCACAGATGATCGACGTGAAGTAGTCATTGTTGACTGCGTTTCGGCCAATGAGTGAGAAAGCCGGTTGCCCTTTCCCTGTTCCCACCCTTTTGTGCCATTTCGTCATTCCCACCACTTCCTTTTCCTCAACAACGAAGTCACCGTCCGTATCCGCAACAGAGATGTTGCGGATACGGACGGTGACTTCTGCCCATCAAGTAGGTCGTCTGCTCGTTTGCTACCTTTCACATAAAAAAACAAAACATGAGAAGCTTTTTTGCTATGCACGTTTAAGGTTATGTTATTAAAAAAAATACTTTTATAGTTTTTTGAAGACAATCCTTCTTTATATATTTATTTGAAAGGAATAAATCACGTGTCTTATATAAAAATAAAATATAAAGTTAATAATAACAACCTTCCTTAATTTAATATATTTCAAATAATTTCAGGTCTCCATCACAATGCGATATAATGGGTGGGTCCAAGCTGGAAGGCTGCGAGGCGAGCGAACCCAGCGAGGCCAGCGAGGCCAGTCCCAGCTCCTCGGAGGATTGGAACTCACCCACAGAACTCAGCTGTTACAGGAGACTCGGAGAGAGACTCGAGAGAATGGAGCGACCTCCCCTCATGAAAAGACTCGCGCTAGGTCTCAGCGGAGCCCTGCTGCAGCCCTCGGATGACGACGCGACGCCACTCGTAACAGACACGCCCACTACGTTAGTCACTATATATACATACACATGGAAAATATATTTAAAATGAGTGAATTGATGACATCACAGTTTCATGTTCTTTAATGATTATAGAGACACCCAACATTCCAGTCCCACCAACGTCCCGCTGTGTCTTAACGGAGGATACATCAACGAAGCATCCGAGGCTGAGGCTCGTCGAGACGCTCGCCGCGACCAAAGGCCAGATCCGGACTTCAGAACCTGCAATAATATAACGAACGGGTAATAATGACAACGATTATAATACATTCAGGACGAAGGGACATGTGGAATTACTTACTGCAGACAGGCGATGGTACGCCGGTGATTCTTAAAGGAAAATAGACGAAATATGTCGTGAATGTTTCTCAAAGAATCACCAAAGAATACTAATACGTGACTTGTAAAGGTGAAAACATGAGGCATGGCGGTTTTCGGCTTGTCACAAAACATAGAAAATATTTGTATACAGATCTGCGAAACAAGAAACGCCCGTTTGAAGTCGTTTAAAAATCATTTGCTACCTTGTTTCGCTAAAACCTTAAAGTAGTTTGTCCGGTTTTTCTTCTTATTTTTGTTGGTCAAAGTTTCCGTTTCGTTTGCAGAGGTGATAAAAACCGAATACACGTTGAACCTGAAATAAAAATAATAAATGTTTTTTACTAACCTTTCTTGTGATACAGGAATACTAAGGGCGTTGCAAAATTGGAATCAATGTTCTTAAAATAACTTCTCATAGCTTTCTTTTATCTGATTTGATTCACCCTCTTGACAGTACTTCTAACCTGTTATTACTTTATACATCCAGTCGCCCCGGCCCCGGCAGTGGGAGCGGTGCTGGCTCCTCGTCCTCCGGCGAGTCTTCCTGTTCGCGAGCGTCTGGTAACAACAACAACTGCAACCTGCGTCCCCTGGAGCCCGAACTGAGACACGCTCCGTGGTTCCAGCAGGGCATCCCTAGAGAGGTTATTATGGACTATTCTTCGATTTTACATTTTCTTCCATTTATTTCACATTTCTTATAAAACACAGGGCATCCCTAGAGAGGTTATTATGGACTATTCTTCGATTTTACATTTTCTTCCATTTATTTCACATTTCTTATAAAACACTGTAAATGAAGAAACGAACTAGTTAAAATTTAATTGTAAAGTTACTGCATCGCTAGATTCACATCGAATGGATTCTTTCATTATCTGAAATGTATATTTTGGAATACTCCAGATAGCCCTGGAGGTGCTTGGGGCGCAGACCCCGGGCTCTTTTCTTGTCCGCGCCTCTACCACTCAGGCGGGCTGCCTAGCGTTGTCTCTTCGGGTGCCGCGGGACTTCGCTCCTCATGGTATCGCCCACTACCTCATACTGAGAACTAATAAAGGATATAAAATCAAGGTATGTTTTCTGAGTGATTACTGTACTAGTGCTATTATTGTCGGTTTATATACAAGAGTTTGTTCCCCCAATCATTTAGTCTTGATGCACTATTAGGGTGTATTCCTATATCTCACATAAGTGATTTTTATACCACACATATTATTATATTGTAAATATGTATTTTTTTTAATTTGAATAACTTTTTTGATTTTATAGAACCAATTTGTACTTTAGTTATTGTTTAAAACAGTGTTAGAAATTATTTGTACTATATATATTTTGACATGACGGATAATGTGGTACATTACTCTAAAATTTTAGTTTTAGAATACTAAATAGTTCAATTAAAATAAGACAATGGATTCCACTTACCCACTGTTTTACAAAATAACCTGTTTATTCGTCAAGGGCTTCACGAAGGAGTTCAGCTCCCTGTCAGCTCTCGTGACTCACCATAGCGTGATGCCGGAGCTGTTGCCCGTCGCTTTGAGGCTGCCGAGACGAGCGCCGCGCTACAACGACGAAAGGGAGAACATTGACGAGCTCCGCACACACGACCTCTAAAAGCAACGGAAGGTACGGAGACCTCCAGCTAGACAGAGAGATGGAAGATGTTAAGACCTAGAGGGAAAGGGGAACGGATGATGACGCCGGAAACACTAAGAGACTTTTCATGAAAAAGAAGTTGATTGAAGGAATGTCATTCTTCTCTGGGTGATTAGTGAAAATTCATGTTTGTGTGTTCTATTAACGTCTGATTAGAGTTTAAAGTGACGGACTGATAAATTTTCATGTGGATTGGGGACTTTGAAAATCATACTGCATCGTTAACCTTTCAGGAGCAAGACACCTAATTAATTCCTTATAACACTCCTGACATACAAGAACAGGAATCCTATTATTTTAATTATTATCATAGAAGTTGTGAAAATGTTAGACATTTGTAACCGATGACTTTACTGTTGCTTGAAATGTATAATTAGGTAAAATACATGTGTCCTTCGTCGGCTTCACGTTGGCGCCAAAATTTTATTATTCCTATAACAGAATAGCTGTAACGAATGTTACTGAGGGTGAGTAATAAGTATTTGGCAAGAATTAGAATTCCAAAATTATCTTTGAAATTATATCGAACAATATTAGTCGTTGCGAAGTCACTAAATTATTGTACGTTGTCTAGTTACAGTGCTAAGGTAGTTTTTTATAAAATGTGATAATTTTACTTAGGGCATGTAAAAATTTTTGTAAAATAAATGTGTATATGGATTTGTAAGTATAGATTTTCGTGTCATAATTTAGTTTACATTTAGTGCAATGATGCGATCCACGAGTCTGCGTTATTAAAGGTATTTCTAGTCTTAAAAAGTTTTTTTAGATTTTGTTTTAATTTTTTATGCAAATTGCACAATTACGAAAACTTTCTTTTCTCGGCTGGTCGATCTTGCTATGATGGGATATTTTATAGAATTTTGTAATTTATTTCGAATATAAATTGTCAAATTTAATAATGAATCGTTTTTGTTAAACTTCTATAATATAAATAATATCGCGAAATGTTAAACAAAATACCTGAAACAAACTTTTATGGAAGTATATATTTGTGGTGCGTGAAAAAATTTAAATTATGTAGTTTTTGCAAAAGTTTATACGTTAAATGTTATTGGTAAAATGCGGTCGAGTTGTTTATGACGAAATGCCTTTTAGCTAGTACTGATGTTTTAGGTTTACGACATGTGGATTAATATTATTATGAGACATTACTTATTGTTATAACAAATAATCGTATTACATGGACTCTAGGTAGAAGATTTACCTTTTAAAATTCAAGAGAATTGTAGAAACGTGTTGTCAAAGTTACAAACACACATACATGTATATGTTTGTACGTCAGATTACTAAATTTCAATATTGATGTGAATTTCCCGAAACATTTAAAAAGTTTCTCGGAAACTTTTTGACACTTAAAATGAAAATAAATATAAATTAAGAGTCGAGTTTAATTCTGTTCAAATGTTTAATATGTTTAAAAAAGCCCATTTAATGTTTGTGGTGTATATTTTTTCTATACAAATAAAGCTCCTTCATTTCCCATCACGACTGTCGAACTGAATATTCTGTAATGGGATTTCATCTTGAAATCTTCGTCATGAGAAGCAATTTAAAAATAAAAAAAATAAGTAAAAATATAAACTTTTTATCAGGTCTTATTAAAATTCCATTATCTGAATAAATTTCTTAAGGAGCTTTCTGGATCTTTGATACAAACTCATGCGAGCGCTGACTAATAAAGAGGACTTGGTCTCAAAACTGCCTCACCTAAAACTGTTAACTAGTTTTTATTACCGTACAAGATAATGAGTAGAATATATAAAAGAGACAAAAAATAAAGTTAATGTTATGTAACTGAAACTAATTCAATATCGATCTACATGTCGTCAAAAACACTGCCTTAGTACGGATCACGTATATTATGACATTAGGATTAGCCTGTTGATGTTTATCGATTATTAAAAATATATTTAGGCTAATATTCAAAGCCTCTGTAATAATCGAAGTGCTGACTCCATAACTTATCTACTGATGTTCAAAACATCTCCCTTGTATTATATTCACTTTTAATGCGTCTATCAAAAAGTAGGCAGTAGATTGGCTTTCTCGTGTGTATTCATGTTATGTTACTCGTACGCCATAGCTTCTGATACAGGTGAGGGATGTTTTGAAATCCATTTATAAAATAAGAACACTTCATGTTTACGAATATTTATTTTCTTTTTTGTAGATTTAAAGCGCATGCATTTCACAGTTACGATTAAATACATCAATGTACAAGATGAATGAACATCAAACTGGCTAGACTTAAGTAACTCATTTTTAAAGTAGTGCTGTTCCCGGAGACGGCGATGCTTTCTGAACTGTTGTATATATGACTGACAGAAAAATAAGCGTTAAATATTATATAGTTTGTATTCAAGGAGTGTCGTCGTCTTCTCGAACGTTCGGGCGTTGTCAAACAATGCCAGTGTAACCCTAACGAACCATCGCCTCTGTATACATACACTAATAATTTATTCAATAAAAATGATCATAAAATATATTTGTGTTATTTATTACCTTTCCAAGAAACTATTTCTAATAATGTCACTAGAAGATGTCTGTTTGAAAGTTCTTTTAACCGTGTAGAACTTGGGTTATATCATTATTGATCTGTTTTTTTGGATACAATTTGTGTGGTTGTAGAGACTGATGACAAAACAAAAGAAAACTGATAACAGGCTGATATGAAGAATGTTGGGTCGTGTTTATTTATATGAGGACAATGCTTTGAGAAGTCGGACCTACAGGTCTACGCTTAATATTTATTATTTTGCAAACAAATTTGTATGTAGTACTTCAGCTAATAAAACATAAAATCGAATAAAAATATTTTTTACAGATACTTATATTTTGTCTTGTTTATAAATTTAACAAAATTTACTTACTGTACGTTTATGTTTAATAAAAACATAAAAGAACGAGTTGCTATACATCAGAGGTTTTTGCACCCCATTAGAACTAACATGGCATTTAATTCATGATTGGTCACCAGCACTGCAAAAATTTTATATTGATGCGTTCGAAATGACTCTCCCATATCAGATTAATCTAGTAAGATGTATAGAAAAAGTTGCCATATCTGTGAAGAATGGCTAAGCATTTGCTGGTAGGATGTAAGGTACTTATGGATTGTGATCAATACTTGCATCGTTACGATAAGTCTCTGGAAGTGCTACGTGAAGCGGTTAGTCTTTTGGTAGCCAGAGGTCAAAAAGAGACAACCCCAATCGAGTAAGTAATAGGTTTTAGGTAATAAAATACAATGTCAAGCCTACTTCTATCCTTGGATTGATAACGACAACGATAGATATTTATGCGAAACAAAATAAAACAAAGGAGGATGTGTGTTAAAATCGTTGTGTCTTAAATTTTCTTCCTAAGGATCCATCAATCATCATTAGTTTTTATAATTGATTTAAGTAAAATTACTTATAAACTTCCCTTGCTTCGTGTCATTCAAAAGTTGCTAAAAACATCAAAATATTCTGTTGAATACCTGTATCAAAGCCACAATTCAAAGCATTTTAATTGATATGATGTTAAACCATTGGAGTGCAATAGAATTTTTATTTTGAACTTTTCTATTTTCTACTATTCTATTTTTTTTAACCGATAAGATTTTTATTACGCTTAAATGTATTGGAAGAGCTGTGAAGGATACAAATAAGTTCGCGCCGTTTAAAAGTAAATCGCGCAACATGGAGTGTCCGTGAGCTTTCGCAGATGATAACCGCCTTTAAAGATAGTTTGGACAATCAAGAACAGAATGACAGATCTGGTATCATTATATTTCGTTAATAGTAAGAGACGTCGTGTAAAATGTTCTTGTGGACCGAATTTTAAGACTGTACTGTTAATAATTCCGCTAAAAACTTACTTACAATTGATGAAAAGCAATATTGTTATAGCAAAAAATAAGTAAATAGAAACAGATTTATTTATTTTTGTAAAAAAATATATGCATCAAGTCGTTAGAGAAAATTTATAATAAAGAATTAATAAAATTGTCATTAAAGATCTGTAAATAA
>DVQP01001962.1:0-13689 GCA_018231745.1 Danaus eresimus
ATATTGTTTTAACTTACTGTATTTTATTAATTATTAATATTAATGTAACAAGATGAAAAGCCGACAGACAAACATTTTTATGACATCGTAGATAGAATCAGTAAGTATTACGTTTACAAATGAGTTGAAATAATTTCTTTGTGTTTTTTTTTTCGATTTCAATTAAAATGTCGTTTATGAATAAACAATATAAATAAGAATATTTTATATAATTTTAGTATTTATTATTTTATAGCGCTATTTATATAAATGTTGTAACACTGAATTATATTAGTATTTTATTATATTTTATAATCGCAAATAAATGTGATGTTAAAAATGAAATTAAATTAATTACTGAGACGAAAGAAAAAATAATAAATCGTTATAAATGTTGAAATTTGAGAACCAAGAAGAGAAAACCATTTGAGATTGTAAAAAGGGATCCTCTTAATGGACTTTTTTGTTTTATCGTGATCTCCAGTAGCGAGAACATTCGCAATGTCAAAAAGGTGACCCTGAAGTAGGAGGTTAAAGAGGCTGGGTAAAGACTGGAGACAATTGTATTTGATAAGAATAAAAGCTAAGTACGAGTCCTTGGAAAACTATTTTGACGATTCCATCAAAAATTCTATTTGAAGAGTTCTCTTATAATGAAAGTAAGGAGAAGTGAAATGAAATATATTAGATTTACGTAAAACGAAACGTAAACATGTTTTTAACACACTCTTCTATCTTTCTTAATTTTTGATTTAAATTCCAGGCAACGTGTAGATCATTGTTTTAAATGATAATTATGATAACAAAAAACATTACTTTATTCTGAGGACTTCGTATAAAATTGCGTCTCAGCATTTCTTATCAGAAATCAGCAGAATGTGCTTGATATGGAATAAAGTAATTTCCTTCCAATACAGGTAAACGAACAGAGACTTCATTTAATTCGATCTAGATAAAGTTGTAAGATAATTTTAAAACTTTGTTGTCTTTTGGTCTCTCGTACAAGTTTCGTGCATTAATTTTAAATGGAACAAAGTGGTCTAAATGGAATATCACATTACGTTGCTACTTTCTTCTCTGGGAACTAACTTTTCCCCTGGTTTTGCTCGTCAAAATAATTAAAAATGTTCCGATAAGGTTACACAAACAAACGTACAGACGAGTAAGTAACGCGACTTACTCAAGAGCAGAAGGAATATTATAACAATTCATAATAATATATGCTACTTAAGACAAATTTATCAAAAAAAGAAAAGTGTAATGTAATAAATTTAATAAAAATATAGTAGAAATAAAGAAAATGATAACTTCAGTAACAGAAGTGATTAATTATATTAAAAAACACATTATTTTATATTCAATATATCGATTTAATGATTTTTGATTGTATATTTGTCATCTAACAGGGTATGGACATTTTTTTACAAAACAATCTTTTCTGCTCTTTTTTAGGAGAAAATAAAACTGAGTCAAAGTGAATAAATTTTGCTCATTTTCCGCGTGAAAATAGCAATTTTTTTTTTACGGATATTATCGTAAAAGTGGTGCATGATTGTATAATATATCTCGTGTTTTATAAGTTGATTACGTCTCGTAGACGTGTGTTTTGAAAGCTTTTGAAAGCATTTTATGATTTGCCAGGCCAAGGCACCCGCCTACACCGACGCGTGCGACCTTGGTTATAACCCGGCTTCCGATAACTTTAAATTTAATAATCTTATTCATAAAAATACTTACTAATATTATCATTTTAATAATTTCTTCTCATCAATTTTACTTGAAAATTAAGAAAAATCAAAGTTCTTGAAACATTTTATGTTGATGTTTTCCTTATTATAGTTTACTGAAAATAAATTTATATCTAATTTTATGGTTTCGGTTGATCTGAATATTGCGTATTTAATGCCGAGTCGTTTTAGGCATAATTTTGTTTCCTAATTATATGTTATTATACAAATATTATGCTCAGGTCTTAGTAGAAGCGCACAAATAAAATGAGACTATTCGAGTGCTTGATAATAAGAGATTTCCTTGCAGGATTACAAGGAGTTGGAAGTCATTTACAATGATTTAATATAGATTTTAAGCATATTGATAAGAATGTAACTTGAAACGGTTTTAACTTAGCTTTAAATTAATAATGAGACAGTTAAATGGCTTTTGCAACAATTTAACTGTACTCCCGTTCCAATATTTTGCAATTTTGTAATATAACATCTGTAAAAATTGAAATGAAGTGATTATTTTTTATTATTTATAATATTTTGAATATATATATATGTAGTGAATGTAAAATAATAATGTAACAATTTAATAAAAAGTTCACGAAGTAACATAAAAAGTGGCAGCGGCTGTAATAAGTTTCCAAAGTGTAGTTGACGACATGACTTCCAGTCCTAAGCATGGAGTCTCTAGCTATACTGTAATAAAATTTAAAAGTTGGGTAATGACGTCTTTGCGACGAAGCCTTCATATATAGGCTTTCAGCAATAAAGCCTCGGCCTTATCCACAATCAATATATTAAAGTCATTCTCAAAGAAGCGGGAAATGGCCCGACTTTCCGTTTCCCGTGAATTAAAAATATACTTTCCGGAAGAAAGACGACGTTAAGTGAGAAAAGTGTTTGAGAAAAATGGATAAACTAATTATCATTGTTTATCATGTTAGTGTTTGTTAACAACTCATAAGAATTAACTTCCAGATAATAATTAAAGGAAAACATATATTTTCAATACAAACTCAGAGTATATATAATTTTAAATTAAATTAAGTTCAAAATGAAAAATACTATTAATGATTTTAAATAATTTTAAGCATCTTGTTATAAACAAATAAAATTGCTAAGTCTCATTTCCAACTAAGATTTTTTCGAAAAAACGTATAAAATTTTAATTTAACTTCGACTTTTAACTACACAATATATTAACCAATTAAAACTACGTTAACATAATGGAAGCACTTCATAAGTTACGTGGTGCTTTTCAAATGACTATCATTACATACAGTTGTATAGTTAAACAAATGTCCCTAATTGTTACTAAACATAATTTTCCCACACCCACAAATAATTACATAATTCTAGCCATGTGACTGTCATGCCTGCTAACAACAAGCGGCCAGTAGTCGGGTCAGGGGAGGCGCGGGGTAAAGGGTCGCCCGTCGCACGCAAATGATACGCGGGCGACGCGCGCCGCATCGATCGTCTTACCCGCATCCCCACTACCCACACTAATACACCCCGCACACGCACACCCAGACAATCTCATCTAATGTGTTCTGCCAAATGATCCGTTCCGAATATTAAGTCGTCTGTCTAGTTGAAAACTGATAGTCACTGACGCTGATCTGTCGAGACTCGATATCATCTATGTAGAATGACACATTTTAAAAATTAGGAATTTTAAGAGCGATCATATCATAAGCCCAAGCCATTCAAGTTAAATTAAATATCATCAAAATATTGTTGACACATATAATATAATTATGAATTCATAGTCAATAAGTGTACAACTTATGTATAAATGTAGCGATGTATAATGGGTAAAAGCCTTCAAAGGATCCACTTGTCTAAATTCATGCTGTAAACTAACTAGGAAATGTTTATTATTTATAACAGCTGTTGTACAGGTCTGCTATTACAGGAAGCGTACGCTCCGACCCCTCAAGGGGAGGTTAATTGAACTCAGAACCACGTGGTAGCAATTATTTATCAAAGGTGGCCCACGTGCGTAATGTGTTACAATACTTCCCTAACAATATGTTATAAACACGACATATTTATCATACATATAATATCTTAATATATGATAACATAAATAATATCTTAGTAAATAACATCAGAACTAGTCTAGACCTAAAGTTCTATGATGCATCTAAATGTGCACCTAAATGTATAGTTGCTGGCGAGGCATTGCAGAGGAACTAACTAAAAATGAAGAAATAAGATAGTAAATTTACAGACATTCGGGTTTAATGTTTCTACTTGTGGTAGATTTAGCAAAAAGTAACTCTAAAGCTGTTATCATACGGACCAAAATGCATTTGACTATCTAGAATGATATAAATGTACGTCAGGCGCGACGGTAGACTCTATGTGGTTCCGTTAAAACGGCGATAGATTTTAAGGTTATTATTACGTTACCTACATGACCAACGTACATTATCATTAATATTCTAAGTGATACGCATCTACTTATACTAGTTTAACTTAATATATTTATAAAACAATTACGGTTTATGAAAATACTAAATACATAAATTATGACAATTACATACTTTTACAATTACATATGTACATTTTACTTTTGGGATTGCAATAAGTTTTACTCTACATGTTTAATTTCATGTAAATCTACAAAACACAAAATCTAGTTCTAATTATAGGAACAGTGTCGTAAATCTACAACTACAGAAAGCATTGCCTGGTAAATAAATTGAAAAATGTAGCATTCGAGCGGTCCAACGACGACACCCCAAATCTAGGGCACGTGATTTGCAGACATACGCTGCAAGATCTCAACTCACATTAGCCACAAACGGGAACAGTCCTAGAGAGTCTTATCCTAGACGATATAAAATACACAGTGAACAGAAACAGACGGATTTAGCGTAACTGATGTACTTTCGCGTGTTTGTATTCCGCGGGATATTCATTTGGTTCACTGGAGGGCCATCACAGCGTGCGTTCCGCTCGCTCGCCACGACCGAACTGAGGCGCCGCGAGGCCTCTCCCCCCATCCCCCAGCTGCATCCTTCAAACGCTCTCTGGTAATCGGGAGAAAATACAACACAGAGTTGCAATTGGGACGCCGCATAGTGTTCTTTTTTGGCCATGATTCAGGCGGTAATTGCATGAGCTCTCATTGGCCAGTTCCTTGAACCCGACGGCCGCGTCCGAGATGCAATGTCCTTTAAGTTTCCGTTATAAAAGATGTATTTTAATAAGGATCCTTTTTTTACTACAGGCGTTTTTTCATCTTATTTTGGATAGTTATGACCATGAATATATATGTTTCATTTTGTAGGACGTTTGACGTGAGTTATGTCGGTTCGTCGACGAGACGGCTGTCGTATCAGCTTCGTCTGCTCCCATTTAGAAAGCTATCGACACATAAATTACGAAAATAAAACCATTTTTTTCTTCTTTGAATACATACTGAAGGTAAAATAACAAAAAATAATAAGAAAATTATGAAAATAAATATAATTCTGAAATGTTACTGAATACTTTTATATTAAAATGTGAACAGCGTGAAGTGGTATCATTATATACTGAACATAGTCTGTGCACTTATTTACTAATGGTTTTACATAAAAAAGTAATTCCAGATTAAAACGAAGCTTTATTGCAGTGATGCGCAATCTTGATGAGTTATGTTCTAAGCCATAAAGATTTTAGCGAATCTTATTTATATGCTACGGCTACAGCTTTATACTTTTCGAGAAATTTTACAATTATATTGAACAATTATTATTATACTGTTTTGAGAGCACGATATATTTAATACATTTTATACATATTTTATAGTTAAAAATATTTATTTTTAAATGAAAATAATATAGTAATGAGATTACGGAAGTTACTGTTAAAAATGTTGCAGTCTACGAATCACGTAGCACCTCTACAATTAGCTACGATCTACGGTTCGTGCAACGATAGCGACTCTTATGGTCTTCAATAATTACCGTAATTTTCCCATTAAAATATTTATCAGCTCAGAACTACTGAATTCTTTTTCAAATTAGTCATAAAAACTATTGGGTCTTAAAAAATAGTTTTATTGGATTTAATTTATTTATTTCAAAATATATAAAAGTATTATTTCACCTCAAAATTATTACAAATTTTTTAATATAACGAACATTAAAAAAAACTCCCTAAGTTCTCAAAATTCCGCTTCTATGTCAAATATATTATAAAAGTTATCCAAAACTTAGAATAAATTTTGAAAAGAGGTATCTTTTTTTCCGGAAGAGGATATGTTTTTTTATTGAAAATATTTTTAATCTCATCTATCGCTAAAGCATGGAATTATAATTGTATATTTACACGTAGTTTAAGAAGATTTTTCTTCGGTGTTAGTCTCTAAATGTGTATATTTTTAATTTCCCTATAAATATATAGTATCAAGTATAAGAGCCATATATTTTTTCTCAACATTCTTAACATTTATTTTAGTTGGATGCCAAAAAAAGCTTCCATGAATTTATGACCTCAATAAATCTCGTCTAAAGTCATAATGAAGGTCATTACTTTAAGTATACATATACATTTAAAAGTCTCTAGATGTCTACATACATACATTTTATTCATCATAATTTCGATCATCAAATTAAAAAAACTAATCAACACAATTATTTCATCATCAATTTTCCGAAAAAGATTATGTAACGTTAGATTCTGACAGAGGTTATTTTTCTTACGGTTATTATTTTCTGGGATTTTATAAGGTTTAACAAAAACCGCTTTACTTCTTAAATATTTAACGAGCGGTTTTATTATTTTGTTCAAATTATAATACCAAGTATGTATATCTTCATTTCACTGGTGAATAATCACAACTCCTAAAACTCGTTATTAAATAAAATTTTATGAACACATAATTAAAATAATATTAACATCACTAACTGCATACCTATTTGACACTTTTATCACATTTTACAATCCAAGAGCGCAGTAAAAATCACACCCTAGCACAGTTGAATTAAAGTTCAAATTGTTTTAAATAGTAGTTTCATTTCCTTCAAACATAATTCATTTAGAGATGGTCTATTATATTTCTTGCATCCACTAGATAGTGACGCCGTCACGTACTTACGAATAGACAAGTGTTTTTATAATAAATACAATGTTATTACTTAAATATAGAGAAAAACTTAAATTCTAAGACTGAAACACAAAACAATGTATAGACAAAATACATATGTATTAAAAAATCAAGGAATTGTTAGAGAAAAAAATTATAAGCTAAAATTAATTGTTCTGATTTACATTTATAGATAATTTCTTTTACAAAATATTGAATGTAATATCCAATCTGTAATGATAGTATGATATAATTATAACATTTGTGAACTCGACTGTACAAAGACTGTAGAGCTCCAAGCAGAGTTCCGGCCGACACGCGCTGAAGCCTTCCTGACTCTTGTTAATATCAAACTTTACATACGACACGACTCATACCAGTGCTCCAAGTGTACGTTATAAGCTTTTACTCAGAGCTTTTGCCTGTTTCCTGCATCATTTAACTTTAGTCTTTGGATATTATCGCCAGAACAGATGTTTGGTAACCAAAATAGAAGGGTTTCATACGCGAAGACATAAAACGTACTTAAATATTGTGATTTTATTCAACAAAATATTGTAATTTTTTTGGGATCGTTACGTGTTTGTGATGGTTTCATTAGAAACTTAATCTTTTCATGATATGGCCTTCCAAAAAATTATTTATTTTATTTGTAACATGTCAACATGCTTCAAAGTATATAATATTATAATTTATGTTATATAAAATATACATCTGCCACTATTCCTTAATTATTACTTTAGTCTTAACGAATGAAATTTTTTTGCTCTGTTGTGAGACGATGTGGACAATTCTACATGTTCTTTATATAACTATGTGTCAACTGATTTGTGTACCAGCCTTTACATACTCACTTTTGGATACAATCATTCTCTCAGATTGAAAAGGTTAGTACCCTCAGTAGCCAGTGATGTCTAACCCAGTCTTTGGAACACCTCCTGGTAGTTCAGCTTTAGTATGCAGGATCTCCCCTAAACCACTTTCCAGTCATAACATTCTATTATATTATTAAAGCGTAACAAAAGTTTGCACACCATCTGTCCGTATATTTTACGACTTTACCTTATAAGTTAGTTTTTTGATGTGGTCATAGTAAAAGTTATGGTGTTGTTATCTCGCTTTATTATTGGGATAATGATTATTTCGTAAATCATATCCCAGTTACAACTACAACAAAGAATAATAATGATAATCCACATTCATAAAACTTCAATAAGTAAGTTACCAGCCGTATACTATATTAAACTGAAGCAGAAACTGTTTCTCTTGAATGTGATAAGTTGATATTATAATAAATAATAATTGTAAAAGCAGAGTTTTCTTAACATTAGTATACATGAAAGTTAGAAAATACACGAAAACTCACGAACACTTTATTAGATCGTATAATGAATTAGGATCAAAAACAAGCTGAAACAACTTTGAATAATTACCACACAGAAATTACATAAGTTAAAAATAAAAATAAATAATGTTGCTATGTATTTATAATATTATTTTGTCTTCTTATATGTTTAATTCATTTTTATTTTCTGGATTTTTTTAATCTATCTTTATATGAAAGTGTCCATATTGTGTACTTTCTTTCAGCAACCCGCCATACCTTCATATTGGCTTACAGCCAAGATCTAGTGATGGCTTACCTTGGACATGATCGCGGTTTTAGTGTCGAGTTAATTATTGAAAAACAGCGATAGTGACGCTGCAACCTGCTTCCAAGATCCTTAAGCCGTTTAAATCATTATTGATGTTTAGACTAGGAAGAGGGAAATTAAACAATAAGAATTTCATTTTAAATCTTAGCAGTTTTAAAATTAATTCAATATATTCTTGTCCAAGAAAAAAAAAATGTTTGAATGAAACAATTTGTCTTTTTTTTCTGGCAGCAATAATTTTTCAAATGTGCTTTTGATAAGTTTCCAATTTTATGCAGAGCGATCGCCATGTGACCTTCGTCTAGCACGTGTACCTCCAACTAACCTAGATTTCTATTGATTTTGAATCGTAATAAATTTGTTTGTATCTCATGGAAACTGTCTATCATCTTGTCTGGCTATTTCGCCGCATTTACAAAAACCTCTGGCCGTCTCATATTTGATACGGACTCAATACATTATTGTTATAAAATAAAATAATATTTTTTTAAATCTGTTTTTATAGACTGAAATGAGTCAAAATTACATAAAATAATTATTTAAAAAATTTTTGAATGTAAACAACATGTTTAGTAAAATGATTTATCGATAGAAACAAATAGTATTTTGTAAAGTTTTTTAGATGTTGGAAGACAAGATATATGTTGAAAGTTTAATATGCCAGAGCTATAAAAATTTCAGCATAAGCATTATCCAATATGCTATGGGCCATTCGCGATTGAATTTAGGTTTCCGTAGATATATTACAATAAGTTTGTGTTGCAACAACTTCAATTATTAAGCTCGGTTGGGAGGATGAAAATTGTTCAAATAAAAGTCCACCTTTGATTTAATGAATAATTCAATTCGTTTTGTGGTCGAACCGGAGCTGTCAAATGTCATCTGAACAACTTGACCTTGAACAAGCGAACCGAGTGAAGAATATAGCATTTAAATTAAGGCTTCGTCCGACTACCCGCGCCGTCGGGTCGCGGAAACCTATCTAACAGAACATTTCATGTGTTTCTCACAAACAAACAGATATGAACCTTATAGCAAACACACTAGGTCGAGTTTCCCATTCGTTGTACAGGCTGTTCTTTGATCAGAACTAGTTTGTTTTCTATTTAAATGCAGCTTAGGTCCATTTTGGATTAATCCAAAGAAGGGGGTGTGTAGAGGGCTCGGTCAAAGCGTCCTCTAAGAAATTGAAGACAATACGATTATAGTATAACAGTACATGTAAAAAAGTCTAGTAATCTTATTAAAATGGGAGAAATAATGATCTTTAAATAATAATGTTCTTAAAATAAATCCTTTAATTTTTATTCTTTTAAAAGGTTTTGCTCTACGATCATCAATAAATAAAAATTAAGCTCAAATAAAATAATATTATATAAATACTTAAATATTTATACCTTTCTAAATAGTGAATACGAGGTGGTGTAAATTAAAGAAACATATTTTTAAATATTTTGATATAAGGATTTTATCTTGGTGTTTTTCTTATACAACAATCAACCGAATATTATAACGTATAACACTATAATT
Source organism: Danaus eresimus (assembly GCA_018231745.1). Classification (NCBI taxonomy): domain Eukaryota; kingdom Metazoa; phylum Arthropoda; class Insecta; order Lepidoptera; family Nymphalidae; genus Danaus; species Danaus eresimus. The sequence goes on from DVQP01001962.1 coordinate 9,972, forward strand.
TAGACGAGTATTCCCTCTTCCTTTCTTTCCTACATCTTTGCCATCTTGCAACTCTTTCTAACGACTCTTGGCAGAACTTTTTTATTTTTTCACATTTACCACTGATTGATAGAGAGGGTGGCCTTAGTTTGGTCGCTCCTCGATAGATGGCGTTGGTCTTTCTTTATCCACTACGCCGGATTTCAGACCGGACACGTAATTTTCAAGAATATATTTTACCAAAACTTTTAAATTTAAAACGACAGTATATTTATTGGAGATTTGTTTTATTAATGACATTGAATAAATGTTATTTTCTGTTTTCAGTTTTCACGGATATTGTCTAAAATAAAAAAGCAAGAAAATTTCCCTACAATGATGTTGAGCGCTCGCTTCATAATATGATGAAAGCTTCTCGTGACATGGAGTGTATACTTCGCTTGAGGACACCTGTTACATATTGTCTTTACATTGCTTTAAAGTACGAGGGGTACATATGAGGATAGAAATTATATTTTGCAACATCAGTTTCTGGTCTGATGGTTAATCATAAAATCTTACTGCAGTACTGTATCCATAGTTTGTGGAAATCTAGGACATTGTTGTATCAGCCTTCACATACAGAAATTAATAAAAATACACGCTGGAGTCTATGACCTACATTTGGAGTCTACCACCTTCTTAGAATTGTATTCGCATTAGAATTTCTAGACAAATTAGTATTTTACACATCAACAAATGTTATAGAGTCTGTATTACTTTGATCCGGCACTGAAGATTATTTTTATATCGATTAGAACATTGACTTTTTTTAATGCTAGATGACCTTATTACTACGAAACTAAAGCAGAACTTGCAGATGTAGAAGATTAATATTTATTATTGAACTAGCCTTTTAGCTTCGTATTCTATAACGTAATAACGTAATTAAAAAAAAAATGAGTAGAATTTTTAAATAATATATATTAAATAAAAAAAAACAAGCTGATACAATAACTCGATAGAAATATTATGCAGGCGTTGCGGTGTAGACCTAAAATAATTTTTTTCACAGAACCAGTCTAGACCGAACTCTATTTAGAGATGACATTATTATGTCTTTAAATTGCGGCGAACCAAATGATTGTCTCATATAATAATGTCATCTACTTATTAATAGAGAATAAAAAAGATTAATGTGTTAAATAACGAAATTGGGATTGTATATGTATTGTTTACTTTTAAATAAAATTTTTTGATTCGGTAGCAATTATATATTCTATTTTTATGTTAAATGATTTATTTAAAAACTTAGAAGCTAACCGTTATATGCTGTCCGAACGTTCAATACATATTGTTACGTGTATTGTTAAATTGTAGGAAGTAATGTGTGTGTCTTTAAAACCACAGATTAAAGATAAAGCTAGAAAGAAATGATTATTTAATAAGTATAACAATATTTTAGTTTAATAAATTAATAAAATATAATTGTACTTCACACACAAGATTTCGAATAAAATAGAGTAGTCCATATCTTAGTATTTTATTACTAATTATATAACACCAGTCGGCCAAATGAAAAGTTAACAAGCTTCCGAGTTAACAAAGTTAAAGTTAACTCAAAAATTCTGCCAACCATTAAAGCAACGCTATTAGGTCTCGTCTTGGCATCGCCAGTATAATTGAACACGAGAGGGAGCATTTATGGGCAGCTTGACCACTATGTTTCATTCATGACTGAGGTGCCGGTCGTAAATTAAACATAATTTTTGATAATTTACATCGGCTCTAATATTCTTTGGGGCTGGCCTGAGACTATCAGAAGATATGGATGGTATAAGAAATCTTGGATGTGGTACACTTAGATTGATATACGTTACATTTATAGAAGAGAATAAAATATATTCTTGTCAAAAATATCATTAATTATAATTATAAACGAAATAATCGAACATTAAAAACAAAACTGATTAGGCTATTTCAGCACTATATACATATATATATACATGTGAATGTTTATAGTATAAATAAATATATGTATAAAAATGCCGTATCCATAGTGTCTGACATCACAGTAAACTGGACATTCGCCAATGAATGGGCAAGTGGTACTGATAACTTGCCACTGCTACTGGCTCCAGTGACTTAGTTACTATCTGATGCATCGCGGGTATGACGCATTAGCGGGGTACTTATATAACCCATTTAGCTTTACTTGAAACATTCCGCAATTTATATATATTTTTCGGACATTCTGTTTTGTTCCCAAGAAATTGTCTGTAAATTTTAATATTTAAGGTATTTTTATGTTTTATATACATTTAATGAATCACGAAAGCAATTTTTCAATTAAAAGCGACGACGGACGTAATTAAAAACAACGACATCCAATTAAATCAAATGGTTTCGTGTCTAAAACAAATAACATAACTCCATGTCCACCTTCCAATTAATATAAAATACCGAAGCGAAAAGCACTTGCGTGTTGTTTTATGCCATTAAAACTATTTCGCACTCCTTAACTGAGCCGGCGTCATATTGCCAGATGAAGTGCTTTGTTAATATTTTTACCAATTACCATTTAATGAGATTCATAGTTTTAATAATCAAATGATTTTATTGAATTAAAATAAACATTAAGCTTCCAGTTTAAGTGACAATACAAACATTGTTACTACTACTTTTAAATATTGAATAAGCAAAAATCTGCGGTAATAGATTTTTTGGTACATATTAATTTAATCTGTCCGACCATTCATTTTTGAACAATATAATAAATTTTACAAAATTTATTTTAACCAATTTCACTTTTACAAGGCTTTTTATTAAGATTTTTTTGTCATGTAATACTATTTTTTCTATTGTGTCGATTCTGTGTAGATGCTTGACATCTGCTCCTTTAAATTGTGGAGCATCACAATAATCTCAACTTGCCTTGAAAGTTTTCTGCAAAGTTATTTTAAATTGTTAGACAGAAATGAAGTTCGTTAAAAAAACATTGAGAGAAGTGAACAGTTGTTCTTTTAAAAGCGGATTAAATATTTTTGGAAACAGATAAAAATCGAAAATATTAACAAACTAAGCAAAAAATTTATGAAATATTATAATAATAATAACTTGGGGGACCTAATAGTTACCACTTTTCTTAATATGTATATTGTATAAATAATCAATTTACATACAGAAAACTATTAACTTTATATAGTGAACGGAAACTAATTTATAGAGAATATGCTGGGCGAATTCCATTTTTGCTAAAAAATCTTTTAACAGTTGAACCGCTTCCTAAGCTTGGAATAAATATATTTTGAATCCATTATGAATATGCTACTTCATCACTCTCGTTTTTTTTAATTATAAGTAGAAAAAGTATATTTTTCTTCCCAAATACTTAAATTGTTCATCAAAGTCATGTAAGGCCTAAGGAGAGTGTCGGTGATATCACTGAGACTTGGGGCACGCTAGCGTTGATCGGCCCCATGCCCATTCCGATCCTGAACCGTCAAAAACGACCTGTATGCTCCGTCCATGAAGGAAGCTGGCTACCCAGGTACAAAACTCCTCGGGTAGTCTGTATGATGGAAGCTTCGATAGAAGTGCGCGAAGCCAGACCCGATCAAAGGCATTTGCGATTTCGAGGCTGACTGCCATGCCATCCCCTTTGTTCTCAATTGCCTCAGTCCATTTATACTTAAATACGCGGTGAAAACCATACTGATATTAAAAAGCTTGTTATCCTCTAGAAGACTCAGAAGTTGCG